>JABCMI010000139.1:0-295525 GCA_026261945.1 Hirschfeldia incana | reverse complement strand
GGCAGCTCAGGAATGAGGCAATTGCCTCATTATATTATAGATTTTTGTGATAAAAACGTGAAAATAGTTTATTTAGGACAATTTCCTTAAAACAATTAGATTATGGTTTTAATTAATAAAATTAATATAAAAAATTTCAAAATTTTATTTCTATAAATTATATAATATTTTAAAATTTTTTATATATATGCATGGCACAGAAAATACCCAGTTAGATTATTAGAGGTATATAATCTGGGCTTTTTGTGCCAACTGTTTCTTTGTATTTGAGTGAAAAGCCCATACTTTTTGTTTTTTTTTTTCTGTTAATAACTTTTCATAAGCATACGAAACGTTTGAGAATCGAAGTATAATAGAGTGATCCAAAAGAGCAACCAAGAGAATCCGACCGAAGAGTCTAAAAACAAGGGTTTTCTTTTTTTTTCTCAATTAGATGAAGAGATGAAGAGGCAAAAAGTAATCGAGTTAGATTGCGTCGAGACGCCGCCTACGAAGAGCTTCAACATTGATTCATTAGATTGGGACAAAGTTTTCCTCGACGACGAAGTCCCCGACTTGGAGATCGTCGGCGACAAAACCCCGCCGCGAGAGCCCACTTTCTCCGGCGGCGATGATTCCTCCGTAAGCGTGGAATCTCTCAAGGACAGCGAGCTCGACGATCATCTGAAGCGTCAGAGGACGCTCCTCACTTCTTTCGGCAACAGGTTGCCGGACAACGGCGCGAGAATCCGGACAAGGATCGGAAACCTCGAGTACGAGAAGCAGCGGAGGTTCTTTCGCCGCGCCAAATCGGTTCGTTACTTCGCAATTGCGTTTAGTGACTCAAAAAGTCGAAACCTTTTTTTGAATGTCCGTGTTTGTGTAATCATTAGAGTTATGTCTTTATTAATTAGTGTCTGATGTCAACTGGTTTTGTCAGGATACGGAGGAATGTCGGATTCTCGTGCAGCCAAAAAGCTCAGGTTTTTATTTTATTTTTTTGCCAATGCTAATGTTGGTGATGAGTGGTTAAGTTTAGTTTCTAACATGTAAAAGTTGTTTAAAGATGTGTCTAAGCAAGCGAATACAGCTACGGGATCGAAAGAGGTGTCTCGGTCAACGTTTTCTGCTCATTTTAGTGTCAATCTGAAAGTATGTATGATGCTTTCTTCTACATTCCCTCTTAGGTTGTTGCTTCACGGTTGCAAGACTTGATCATCATCCTTTTTGTTTTAAACAGGTGGAGGCACGATCAGTGAAACTGTTTAATGAAGAAGTACAAGATTCGGGACGTGAGAGCTGGAAAAGAAAGGATGGTGGTGGAGAGACGACAACAAAGCAAAGCAATGGGTGGCGGTCGTTGCCGAGACTAGGCAAGTGTCAGATCGGTGAAGCAAACTTTTATTCTAGTGTCAAGGACCCAAAAGGGAATCGCAAACACGAAGAAGCTTCTGTGAATAGAAAAAGAAAGCCAAAGGAATCTTTCCCCTTATTTGCTCGTCGATGATGATGATGAAGAAGAAGAAGACGACGTCGTCGGCTATGATGCTCCTAGGTCCATATCTTTTCTCTCTGCTATTGCTTCATAGATTGTTTTAACAAAGCAATTATTGAGAAGAGAGTACTGACGCATATTTACCTCTTTCTCTTACAGGGAGTTGAGTTGTAAAGCATCTCTATCACAGAGGTCAAGCAGCAGGAGGAAGGTATCTCATCTTATCCCATACTGTCTGTATCTAATCATTATAAATTGAGCTTAGCACCTATTCTAATACTTTTTTATTGGCTATAGAAATCAGATGATGAAGTAATTAATTTAGATGAAGAGGAACTGACGGAACCTGAATCTCCAGTGGTAGTGGAGGAAGCACTTGAACTTCCTGAAGGGTAAAAATAGTTGTTTCGGTTTTACCTTCATCAAGTAACTGTGATTCTTGTTGGACGTGACTTAGTTTTAGTGAAATCTGCAGGTTAACGGGAGATATTTGCTACCCATCAAGGTTAGTGAAAAAGCTTTTCATGTAGTTTGTGTAGGTTTACTCACTGACATTGTTTATTTTTTTTCTTTATCAAGGGATGACCCAGACCTTGTTCAAGTGTCTATTGATGATATTAAATGCCTTTCACCTCGAGAATGTCTTACATCTCCAGTTATAAATTTCTACATCAGGTGACTTGACTTGAGTAACTAGACTTTAACATATTAGAATTGTCTATCTTGTGTTATTGCTTATTTCTTTTTGTGTGATTATTCTCCCTTTTGTTTGGCTAGGTTCCTACAGCACCAGGTGTTTGCAGCGCATCAGACAGCTGCTGATTGCCATTTCTTTAATACATTTTTTTACAAGAAGCTCATAGAAGCTGTTTCATACAAGGTGGTTTTCTCTGTTGTCCTGAAGCTCCATTGTTTGACATAGATAGTTGAATCTAAATATTTTACTGTAACAAGAATTGAGAAAATCTGATAATACTACCTTGTGAATTACATATAATATTTTTTTGGGCTATACTTATGCGGTCCTCTTGGTCTTGTCTTTTCAATATAAGTAGGGTAACGACAAGGAGGCATCTTTTGTGAAGTTGAGAAGGTGGTGGAAAGGTTTAGATCTATTCCGTAAATCATATATATTTATACCAATTCATGAGGAGTAAGTAATACTCTTGACTGCTGTCTATTGATATTTTGCATCTTTCTGGCATGATGATTAGTCATTTAATATGAATTTTATGATCAGATTTATTATTCTGGACCAATCTGTTAGATTGATCAGTAATTTTGTTCACTTGCATGTTTTCAGTCTACACTGGAGCTTGGTAATCATTTGCATCCCAGACAAGGATGACGAATCGGGTTTGACTATACTCCACTTGGACTCCCTGGGACTTCACCCAACAAGATCAATTTTTAATAACGTAAAAAGGTGAGACTTAGAGGAATCCATACCCCTACTAATCACTGCATACAGTTTCTCATTGTTGAGATCACCATCATTTGATTCTGTTTGTTTTCATTTGTGGTTTTGATTAGGTTTCTGAGAGAGGAATGGAGTTACATGAATCAAGATGCTTCTTTACCGGATTTACCAATCTCAGAGAAGATATGGAGAGACCTTCCAGATAGGATCAATGAAGCTGAAGTGAAGGCTAGTTACTATCTTAAGTTTTATATAATGAGTATATTTCTTAAAAGAAAAATCCACTTAAAACTTATATTATTTCACCTTGCTTTCAACAGGTTCCGCAGCAAAAGAATGATTTCGACTGTGGTCTGTTTGTGCTCTTCTTCATACAACGGTTCATCCAAGATGCTCCTCAGAGGTTGAAACTGCAGGATTTGGGAATGGTACGTCTCTCTCTTTTTTATTATATATATTCCTCCTCTCTTGTAAACACTTTTGTTGTTAACACAAATTCTCGTCTTGTTTCCACCTCCAGATTCATAAGGAGTGGTTTAAACCCAGTGAAGCCTCCGCTTTGAGGATTAAAATATGGAACATACTCATTAAGCTATTCGGTGAGAGTAATCAAATAGATTAAAGCTGTACAGAACAGTTTCCTTGATGTATGCATTAGACATTCGCAGAATGCATCAAATACAAAACTGAATCACCCGAAACACAACAAAAAGAGAGAATCACACAAGCAATTAATAAACACGCAAACCACTTTCAACGAGTAACTTTATTGCCCGATTATTCTATATGCATGTTCGTGGTGGTCATAAATCATCATAATCTGGATCAGAGAGGAGGGGATCTGTCGCTGAAGAACCGAGCAAGAACCTTGTCTTCAAGAACCTTTAAAGTCTCCGCAGATTTTATACACATAGGTGTCTTGTACTGATATATAGAAGAACCTCGAGAGACAAAAAACTCCATGAGAGAATCGAACGCTCCTTGCTGCACAATCCTTATCTCTAGCGCTCCAATCGATCCATCTTTGGTCCTGAGGAGCCTATACATACCATTCAATGATTCCTCCATGACACAACAACATTCCACCAATACCTTGTCATCAAGTGGTACATCACTAGTGCTATCATTGTTGACTTTTGATTTGAGTTCCAAGTAAATAACATAGTGACCCGGTATAGTGGAGGTATCAGCATAGCATGTGAAACCCGTCAACATTAAATCCAAAGATTCAAGAACGACTGTCGCACGAGCCAACGCTTTTAAAAGATCTTCTTCAGTTGTTGGCTCTACATAGACGCTTAGAACCGTATTTTTTCTACGTACGAATCTGAATTGAGGAGTCATATTGTAAAAACCAGTGACCTGTAAAACATCCCCAACTCTACATCTGTGTAAACCTAACAAACACAAACATTAAAAAACATTAGCTAAAACAAAAAATAAGTAATTTCGATTTAATTACATTTTAAAAAGGACTCTTACCGGAATAGTTTGTCACCAATATCTCATAGTAGTGACCCAACTTCACATTCACAAGATCAACAATCTCCCCCTCGGTGCCCCCATCGTCATCGACATCTATGAACTCGAAGTATGACATGTTGGGTAGAAATGTGTAGGACACATGTTGTGGTTTGCTTAGAGGTTCGAAATTTAAACCGAAAAATGCTTCAGAAGATGCATAAATTTTTGAGACTAGAGGAAGTTCACTATTAGAGTAGAACTCTACTGCTGGGATGTATTGAGCCATAGTTCCTGTAACAATAGCATCAATGCATTTGGCTTTAGGCCAAAGTCGTGAAATTATACCTTGCCAAGATTGTTTTCCGCACACGTTTTCGATTAGATCTGCCAATTCTGGATTTGGCTCAACAAGGACGGTAGAGACAGAGTCTCGACAACTAAGGTCGGTGATCCACTCGCTGACGTGGCCACGTCTGATATTACTTGACAACTCTTTCCAGTAATTTTCAAGAAAATGGATAACTTGAACCAAGACAGAAGCGAACATAGCACCAACACTTACAACCTCATCTCTCTGGACAAGACCACAGAGAAGTTGACAGTACATACTCTGTTTGGTATCCGGACACATTATGATCTGGTCGGGGCTTGTACTACGTGTTGCCAGGCTCCTATAATATTCGCTGTTTGTGAAGCTTGTTACAACAGGAGCAAGCGGCAAACCACAAGGAGTTGTAGATATCGGTTGAAGGAAGGTAAAGCTCATCACCTTTCCTCGCTTATAACCATCGAAATACCTTTAATGTTAATTAAAATAAATATAAGAAATCAATCCATCGTTGTCATGAAAGCGTCAAATATGTAAAAAGAAGGATGCATGTGGAAATTACTTGGACATGATGATAGATGCTATTGTAAGGCTGATCTGAATATTCTCATATACGATGTTGTTCCCTGGAAATATCTTTGGATTCCCACTTGAAGTTCCCGAACTAAAATAACCATAGAATGCAACACTTTTATAACTATTTATATTTCATCTATTTCATAACATTTGATGTTTTTTCTAGTGCACAAATATTAAGAAAATTACATTTTTTTAAAAATATATTTTTAAATCAATTAACCAATTATAAAAACTGTAAATAACCAACAATTTCCAATAAATTTAAAATAACTTAAAATCTCAAATTTCAAGTAAATTGAAACAAAATAGTCCATTTAAAACACAATATATATTGAAAGAGAGAGGGTATTAATTAAAATATTTATGTAAATATAAGAAACTCTTATTATTCGATGTTAAGATGGTAGAGTGTAAACCTGTGGAGAAACGCAGTGATGGGGTTCCCAGAAATGATATCAGAGGGTTCTCCATTAGCAACGCGATCGATATAAGTCTTAACGTCTTCATAGCTCACCACCGGTACATTCTTCTTAAACAGCTCTTTGTCAGAGCTCCCCTGGAGAAAACGTCGGAGGTATTCTGTGTTTGTGTTAGCTTTGAGTATCTTGGTCAATACATCGTCTTGTATTTGCTTTGCATTTGAGGTTAGCTCCTCTAGATCACAGTTTAGACGAATCATATTTGATCTTTTTAGATGTTTGATTGCATACCCTATATCAGGGGGGTTATATATACAGAATGCAAAGGGTTTTGTATTGTCAAATGTCAAGAGTTTAAAATGATTTTGATTTGTTTAATGAAAAAAAAACAGAGTCTATACAAGCCAGGCTTGCTAACGCTGGATCGATTCAAAAAAGGCTAGGAGTATTAAACAGGATTTGGATAGAATCTGTCAGTCTCCTTGATTATTTTTATACGTACAGATGCAAAAAAATTTAAAATGAGAAACGTGGAAGCCTAATTTCGATTTATTCAATGTAAAAAACTTGTATTATGGCAGAGGCCTCCAGCTCTCCTGGAGGCAGTCCAATCGAGAGTAAGAGAGGATCTGAAGAAGGTGTGCTTTGAATCGGATTATGTCCAGCTGATCAAGTCTATAAGCTCTGGGAATTGTATACGAAACTCTACGGAGTGGTTGCTTTGAATCGGATTATCATTTGCTTCGAAATTGTCTCATTTTCCTGAATTTCTCGTGGGAGGAACCAGGAATGACCAAACTGATGTTTAAGCAAAATCTGCTCTAAATGTAGTTGAACAATTGCTGGCTGATGGACCAGTTATGGCTCCCAACTAACCTCCCCCTTTTAATTAAATATGAGTTTCAATTAAAAAAAGATGTGTGATTCACCAATCCCCTTAATCTTTATATCAGGGGACTTATTTATACAGAATGCAAAAGTTTTAAACCTTCAAGCATGGATAACGATTTTGATTTGCTCATTTCTTTTGTCAAATCGGTATTTCCTCCATTTCAAATTAATCGTCGTTGTAAAGAATTTTTTGTCGTTTCAAAATAAATATAGTTTTATAATTTTAATTGTATAAATTTTTTTATCGTTTCAATTCCCTTAATTTTAATATCGTTTCAAAATAAATATCGTCTTATAGTTTTAATGCATAATTTATTAACAAAAATATTTGTATTTGTTGAAATATAGTTTGTTGTATAGATAATGACGTCCTTATTTTAAAAATATACAAAATTAAATGATTTCTTAATTCATTTGGATGAACTTAGAATAGAACAACAACAAAAATGAAACGAGGAAAATATTTTTTTTTTCATTTGTTTAATATAAAAATTAGCACTTAATTTATACAAGCTTGGCTGGACTAAGCGTGGATCTAGATTCAAAATAACGCCAACGTATCCGATTCAGTGTAAAGATTTTTTTTTTCGTCAACGGTGTCAAGATATTCATTGCCAATTTATACATATCCAAAAGTTTTTTTAAAGATGTCAAGGGTGGAAAACGATTTGATTTGATCTGCTTAATCAGTTCTTAAAACATCTCCAAAAAAAACACGCTGTTTTAAAGTATGCAAAACTTTATATCTAAAGTTTAAAGACATTTTTCTCCAAAAGTAAAAAAAAAATACTTATATTTTATATCATGGTCATTCTATTTATCATAATTAATTTAGATTCACAAAACTTTATAAATTATTAGCACACATATAAAAATACTATTAATTAATAAAAAAAGTTACACAAATATATATACTTTTACATAGAATACATAGCTAAATACTAAATTATGATCAATTAGTGCATTTATTAAGTTTATTTTGTAATATTATGTTTGTTTGAATCTAGTTTAAAAAAATTTTAAGTCCTATTTATGGCTTTTATTTAGTTTTATGTGAAAACTTAAATTTATGAAAACAAATTTGAAATATTTATGAGATATAATTTTTTGTAAAGATTAAAATGATAAACAAAAAAAAATTTAAAATCGTCGACAAAAAAAATTTAAAATCATAAAATTTAATCTATAATTATACGGACTAAAATATCAAATAAAAATATGAAAATCAAATTCAAAGTTTGAATAATGACACTCTATACTCGAAGTTTCCACTAAACACTTCAAATTTAAAGTTTTGACTTTTTTGTGGTGAACAAAAAAAACTTCATATTTAAAGTTATAAAGTATTTTAGAGATGTTCTTAACATAAGATTTTATTATTAAAATTTTCTTGTTCTATTATAATAGATATTTTTATATTTAGATATTTTGTATACATTTAAAACACACTAATTGAAGATATTGAATTGATTAAATATTATTGGTTTATAGTCCACTACAAGAAAACTAGGTTTTGACGAGGAAGATTAATGAAGAAAATATTTCCTCGTTAAATAATGTGGGCATTACGATGAAGTCACGAGGAAAAAAGCAACCCACGTTATTTCCTCGTTAAGTAACGTGGATAATATTTCCTCGTAAAGATGACGTAAACTGACGTCGGCTTTACGAGGATGACATTGACGTTACGAGGAAAAGTAATTTTTCTTGTAAAGTCGACGTAAATATAGCTTCGTTTTTAAGTGGTTTACCTTGGACGAGGAATTAACCACGAACTATTTGAAACACGTTTTTTTGGGTTTCACCTAATTATATTTTCGTACTTCCTCGTTAAATCTCAACAACCAGATTCGAAAATTTCCTATAAATATGGACGTTTGAACCTCATTTTAGACATACCCACAAGAAAAAAAAAGTTAAAAATAATTATGTCCAGGTCCGGAAATATTTTTGAGTTCCGAAGGTGGATGTATATGCATAGAGATGGTAACGGGAGAGTGACGAAAGAATACCTTACGGAGATGGAGATTTTTATGCATCAAGCAGATTCTACATCGCTCGCCCAAGAAATCGGTAAGATATTCTGCCCTTGTAAGAAATGCAACAATTCAAAATTAGGAAATCGTGAAAATGTTTGGAAACATTTAATAAATATATGTTTCACGCCAAATTACTATATCTGGTTTCATCATGGAGAAGATTATAATTATGATCAGAATGAAGCTAGTAGTAGTAATAGCAACTTTCAGGTAGAACCGGTTGATCATCATTTGGTTAATGAACATAACCATCAGGAAGAGCATATAGTAGATTGTGATATGGTAGCTAGCTGATGCATTCGTAGCTCATGACGAAGATGAAGAACCTAATATAGATGCCAAAAAGTTTTATGAAATGTTGAATGCGGCAAATCAGCCACTTTACAGTGGTTGTAGAGAAGGTCTCTCTAAATTATCGTTGGCTGCTAGAATGATGAATATAAAAACTGATCACAATCTACTTGAAAGTTGCATGAATGAATGGGTAGACTTGTTTAAAGAGTATTTGCTGGAAAGAAATGAGTCTGCTGATTCTTACTATGAGATTCAGAAGCTGGTCTATAGTCTTGGATTTCCTTCGGAGATGATAGACATTTGCATCGACAACTGCATGATCTACTAGGGAGTTGATGAGAAGTTAGAAGAACGTCGATTCTGCAAGAAGCCGCGATTCAAACCGCAAGGACGGGGACGTAATAAGATACCGTACAAAAGGATCTGGTACCTACCAATTACAAATAGATTGAAAAGATTATATCAATCAGAGGAGACTGCTGGAAAGATGAGAAGGCATGCCGAGCATACTCAGACGGATGGTGAGATGAGTCATCCATCAGATGCAAGAGCCTGGAAACATTTTAACAAAGTATATCCGAAATTCACTAGTAATAGCCGGAATGTGTATCTCGGTTTATGCATAGATGGATTTAGTCCATTCGGAATGTCAGGGAGACAATATTCATTGTGGCCAGTCTTTTTTACGCCATACAACCTGCCACCGGAGATGTGCAATTTACGGGAGTTGATATTCTTGACCATATTAATACCTGGTCCGAACCATCCAAAAAGGTCTCTGAATGTTTTCTTGCAACCGCTTATAAAAGAGTTGCATGATTTGTGGTTTACGGAAGTGAGGACGTATGACTGCTCAACGAAGACGAATTTTACGATGCGAATGATGCTTTTGTGGACCATAAGTGACTTTCCTGCCTATGGGATGTTGTCTGTATGGACAACACATGGTAGGTTAGCTTGTCCATATTGTAATGGAACGACAGATGCGTTTCAACTAAAAAATGGTAGGAAGACAAGTTGGTTTGATTGTCACCGTTGATTTCTTCCCGCTGGCACCCATACCGAAGAAACAAGAAATTGTTTAAGCACAAAAGAATTGTCAGAGACACACCTCCTCCATATCTAACTAGAGAACAAATTGAAGCGCAACTCGATTACTATGGAGCATTGAAAACAGCTCCGCGTGGTGGTAACTGACATATCCCCGGTAATATGCCTGATTCTTATGGTGTTCATCACAACTGACACAAAAAGAGTATATTTTGGGAGTTTCCGTATTGGAAGGATTTTTTTTCTGCGCCACAACTTCGATGTGATACATATAGAGAAGAATGTTTTTGAGAACATTATGAATACAATATTGAATGTCCCAGGGAATACAAAAGACAAAATAAAATTGAGGTTGGACTTGCCAGACATTTGCGCAAGAAGTGAGTTACATAAAAAAACCAATGGACAAGTTCCGGTTCCCATATTTCGATTGTCTTCAGAAAAAAAGTCGGTGTTGTTCGACTGGGTTGCATCAGAAGTGAAGTTTCCCGATGGGTATGTTTCAAATCTCTCAAGATGTGTTGAAAAAGGTCAGAAGTTCTCCGGGATGAAGAGTCATGATTATCATGTCTTTATGCAACGACTACTTCCATTTGCATTTGCGGAGCTACTTCCAACAAACGTACATGAAGCACTTGCATGTATATATATATATATATATATTAACACAATTATTTTAAAATAGTTTAGTTTGCTATTATATATGACTAATAATGTGTTTCATTGTATTTGGAATATACAAGGCATTAGAGCATTTTTCAGGGATCTGAGCACACGCACTCTTAAAGAAGAAGTCGTCGAACATCTACAGGATAACATTCCCATCTTATTGTGCAACTTGGAGAAGATATTTCCACCTGGATTTTTGACGTCATGGAACATCTAGTTGTCCACCTCCCATATGAGTCATTACTTCGTGGACCTGTACATTAGGGATGGATGTATCAGTATGAACGAGCAATGAAATATTTGAAGGGAAAAGCAAAAAATCTTGCGAAAGTTGAAGGTTCTATTATTGCGGGAAGTTTGACGGAAGAAACTTTTCACTTCACATCGTATTACTTTGCGTCAAAAGTACGTACTCGAAAAAGAGCTCAAAGAAGATACGATGATGGTGGTGTCGCGCCAACATATGCAGTTGCTGGTGTTCCAGACGTCTTTAGCCAGATAGGTCGACTCGGTGGAAAATTAAAAGTGGTTTGGTGGTCGAGTGAAGAAGACGCTCATAGTGCACACATCTATAGTCTACTCAATTGCGATGATCCTTTGATGTGTTATTTTGAAAGGTAACATATATTGACAATTCTAAATACATATATAAGTTTAATTTTAAATGCATATAAGTATATTAATTTCCATAAAATTTGTGATTTTATAGCATGTTTGTTTCTCAAGTCGAAGAAACATTTCCAGGTATATCTACAAGTGATGTAGACAAAAGAAAAAATCAACACTTTATTAAGTGGTTGAGGACTCAGATATTACTCTAACTTTTAATTTTGCTGAATTTTCCATTCAATGTATAATATCAAAATCTTAATTTTGCAGGTTGATTATGAAGACGATCCATATTATTCTAAGTGGTTACATGAAGTAATTCAAGCTCCACGTGTAAAGGTCACCACATCACATATGTATTTCACACGAGCCTATACTTTTCACACATATGAGTATGGTAGGCAGCGGTCGACCAGTAACTATGGAATATGTGTGAAAGGCGAAACAGATTTCTACGGTGTCTTGACGGATATTAGTGAAGTGGAATTCCCAGGAATATTGAAGCTGAAATGCGTTCTTTTCAAATGTGAATGGTTTGACTCTGTCGTGGACAGAGGTGTCCGGTTTAACACATTTGGTGTAGTTGATGTCAATGGTGGACGAAGGTACAACAAAATATTTTTGTTGCCATACATGACATGTATATATTAATATCTACGTTTTTCTAATTTTGCAGGTACGACAAATTCGAGCCTTTCATCTTAGCTTCACAACCAGACCAAGTTAGCTTTCTTCCATACCCCCGAATGAGAGAATCGAGAATAAATTGGTTAGCCGTGATCAAAGTTACACCTCGATGACGAATTATTGGTGGGGAAGAACCACCATTGCAAGAAGAACATATAAATATCGCCGAGCAAGCTCAACGACAAATTGATGACATCCTTCTCATTGATCCGCATAATGAAGAGTATGAAGATGTCATGGACGATGCCACATGCGAAGTTGTTGATGATGAGTTTAATGAAAATGATGATGTTTCTAGTGATGACGAGAATGACGATGTATCTGATTGATGTATTTATTTTTCGATATAATCATTAAAACTTTTTAGATAATTTTTATTAAAAAAAAGATTGAGATTATAAATATGGAAATTGTGGTTTTATAATTTAGGGTTTGGATTGGAGAGAAGAAATATGAAGTAGAAGATAAGAAAGAAAATGTTTGGGGTTTGGAGACTCCGGCTTTAGAGATTTCCACGTTTCCTCGTAATATCCTCGTCTAGTTACGTGGATTAGACGAGGAAAGTGTTCGTATATCGAATATTTCCTCGTTAAATCCACGTAAATGGATGAGGCCCTTACAATGACATCTTGTTACGTGGTTTCAACGAGGAAATTTGACAGACTTCGTCCTTATTTCCTCGTTGATTCCATATCCCTAAAAATATAAACCCCTAAACTCTTTACTTTTTATCAAGTATACTATAAAAAAGAAGAGAAGAAAGATACTGGAATCACATATGGCAAAACCTACGCAAATCTAACCCGCAAAGCTTTACTATATGTAACTTCAATATCTTCTTCTCTTCTTTTTTTTCAAATCTTTCTAATTTCAAACCCAAATTTATGAGTATAGTGTGTGATTTGGGTGATTGTGTGGGATATGAGGAAGGGAAACAGCCATATATATAGGAAAACGTATACTCGTTATTTCCACGTCAACACATTTCCTCGCCACTTCCTCGCCAAGTGACGTGGACTTAACGAGGAAATTTATAGTTTTTTAATATTCCTCGTTAATGCCATGTCATTTGGCGAGGAAGTGGCGAGGAAATGTGCTGTTTTTGTGGGATATGATAAAGGGAAACATCCATTTATTGAAAACGTATACTCGTTATGTCCACGTCAGAACATTTCCTCGCCACTTCCTCGCCAAATGACGTGGTCTTAATGAGGAAAGATTATTTTTTTTAAATATTCCTCGTTAATGCCACGTCATTTGGCGAGGAAGTGGCGAGAAAATGTTCAAATCCCTAAACCCTAAACAATATCTTCCTTATCCTCGTTAATACCATGCTACGTGGCGAGGAAGTGGAGAAGAAATGTGCAAATCCCTAAAATCCGAAACCCTAACCGTAAACGCTAAACCATATCTTCCTTATCTTCTACTTCATATATTCCAAATACATCTTCCTTAAACCAAAATCTCTTCAATCCAATCCAAATTAATTCCGAATTCTAAAACCACAAATTCAATCATATCCAAAATATACAATATCTTTTATTTACAATAGAAACTTATCAGATTTATAATTTTAGATCATCTTACAAAAATAATTTTCAGAGTTAAGTTGTATAGATTTGAAAATAAGGTTTATATTTTTATAAAAAAATTAAAATTAAATTTAAAAATTTTTAAATAAAGATTTTAAAAGTTGTTTCTAAAGTATTTTCGATTTGGAAAACGAAATGTTGAAAAGAAAAAAATAAATTTAGAAATAGAGGAGATTGAGGTTATAGGAAAGATGATGGTTTGAGAATATATGAAGTAGAAAATATGAAAGATGGGGTTATAGGTTTAGGGTTTGAGATTTTAGGGGTTTAGGACATGGGACTCGGTATTTCCTCGTCAACAAAAAGACGGGCCTCGGTATTTCCTTGTCTCAAAAAGAGGGGCCTCGCTATTTCCTCGTGGACTAACGTGGTCTTTACGAGGAACAGAAACACGGGCCTAATCTTAACGAGAAAATGGCGAGGAATCCTAATCTTATATATAGGCGAAGCCGCAAAGTCTCCTTATTTCTCTCCATTTCCTCTCCTCTACCTCTCCAACTATGGTAAACCTCTCTCTTTCCTCTTTAAGTGTAGGGTAGATTAGGTGGTTAGTTTAGAGAATTTAGATTCGGTGGTTATTTTAGAGAATTTTGATAGGTTTATGGAATATTTTTTTAATATATATTAGTTATAGATTTTAGTTTAAGTGTTGATTTTAATTTTGATTTTTTTCTCAGAGTATTCGCAATTATGAGCGCACTCCTCATTACGCACATATGTTCGGTCCGCTGGGTAGCCGGTTAGATCAGCCATCTGTTTCAGGTTCTGGTTCTTCTTCGAGTCAGCAGGACACGGTCCCCGAGACTCAGTATTCACATAGATTCTCGCCTCCTCCGATGGCTCCTCTTCGATGGCTCCTCCTCCGATGCCAGCTGCTCATGTGCCGCCTCCTCAGATGCCTGCAAATCATCAAGTTCATGCTGATTTGCAGGTGCCGCCGAGTGCCCTTACTCTCAGTACACTGTCGAGGACATTCTCGCTATGCCAGGCAGAGAAGGCCTCCCGATAATAGACTCCGACCGACCAAACGGAACTAATAATTTTATATAATTTTAAGTTAAAATATTTTATATTTTTTAATGTTTTTTCAGGTTTGGGGTTGACAGACGACTTGCAACGGACGTAACCGACACAATGAAAGGTTACTTCGTGTCACCACATCCTAACTGGAAACTAACTCCGATCCACGTCAGAAATACGTGGTTCAAAATTTACACTGTAAGTTATTAATTACAATTATTTTCTGATTTTTAAAATTTTAAATTATCATAAATTATTTACTAATTTATTTTTTTTTGCAGCAAAAATATAATTGGTCTTTGGGGGTCACGGAGAAGGTGCGGCAAGCGTTTTACGAGAAGGTGAAACCACGGTTGCTGGACACAGTCTCCAACTGGAAGGATGACTGGATCGTGAAGGATTATGTGAAAGGCAAACCCGCTAAGCTCACCACAGATGTCTGGGATGGCCTCATCGCTTATTGGAAGGATCCGAACTCCATGAGAGTCGCACAATCTTGTTCTAACTCCCGTAACCCGGTTGATGAGAACGGCCATAGGGCAATGCTACACTCTACGGGCCAAAAACTCCACGCTGCTATCCGTTTGGAAATGGTACGTAATTAAATATTTTAATTTATTATTTTTAATATATATATATATATAATAAAAAATTTAACTACTTTTCTTCAATGTTTATAGGCCAAAGAGTTGGGACGCATGCACACTCTTCTCGAACTTTACGACTGGACCCACATGAATAAGGCGGGCCAGTTTCTAGATGGAAAGTCAGAGAAAATCTACAACGAAGTGGCAACTCGGGTTGCGGAGCGTGAGACCCAGCTGGCGCAAGAGTCGCCCGACGGATTGCATGTCACTTTATTCGTACCAGAAGTGGATCAGATTTACGAGGAGGTAACTTTTTAAAAATTAAATTTTAAATTATTACTTTAAATTTAAAATTTTAATATATATATATTTTTTGTTTTTTTAAGGTTGCCCCGAAGAAAAAGGGGCGTACGATGGAGATTGGTTCCGTCAACGATGTTCCAAGAGCAACATCGTCTTATGGTCAGAGACGGGAGGACGAAGTCTCTCAGCTACGTACCGAGTTGGACTCGACAAAAACTGAGCTGGCCTCGACAAAAACTGAGTTGGCCTCGACGAAAACTTCGTTCACAGCTCGTATGGGTGGAGTGGAGGGCTTTTTGGACGTGACAGCCTCCACAAATCCGGAATGTGAGGCATTGTTGAGGACCATGCGACAAGGAAACTCTGTTCCATGCGAGCCACCCGTACCCGTCACACATAACGAGAAAGATGTCGAGAGGAGGAGCGATGAATTCTATCAGGCGATGTACGAGTCTTCTTAGTTTTTTTTTCTATTGTTCTTTTCTTTTTTTTATGAATGCAAAACTTATAACATATTTATTTATAAAATATTTTATTTTAGATTTACTATTTTTTAAAAATAAATTAATTGATTTTTAGTAATTATTGTTTTATTATATTTTTTAAATCAGAAAAATAAGAAACGGCGTAAATTCGAAGCTAATTTACGAGTCTTTTACGTGGAACATTGACGTGGAGTTAACGAGGAAGTGTCAATGTGGAATTCACGAGGAAAGCTTTTCGAGGTGTTTACGAGGTTATTGAGTCGAATCATTTTCTTGGTATTTACATGAATTTTACGAGGAATACTTTCTATGGTATTTTTGTGGTATTTACGATGAACCCTTTACGTGGTATTTACGAGGAAAGTCAACGACGTCTTTACGTGGATATGTCACGTGGTATTTACGAGGAATACTTTACTTCGTCTTTACGAGGAAATATCTGACTAGTTAATTAACGAGGAACTGGCGAGGAAATATATTTAATGACATATTACGACCAAACAGGTTTCCTCGTTAATTTTTCGTAACAGCACTTTTACGATGAAGTCACGAGGAAATTGGTACTCGTAAAATAATTGTTTTCTTGTAGTGGTTATTCAAAATGTATATAAACACTTGTTATTTGTTTCAGAAAAAAAAAGAATGCATCAAACAAACTTAACTAATCGGCCACAACAGTAAACACAACGACAAGAGTAAATCACACAAGAAATAAACCCCAAGCAATTAATAAACACGAAACCACTCTCAACAAGTAACTTTATTGCTCAATTATTCTTTAAGCATGTTGGTGGTGGTCATCATAATCTGGATCAGAGAGGAGGGGATTTGTCGCTGAAGAACCGAGCAAGAACAGGGGCGGATCTACAGTACCCAGTACGGGGGCACGTGCCCCCAACTACTTTATAAATATTACTTAGTAGCAAAAAAACTATTTACTCCGATGGAACAAGTGGTTAAAATGCTTTTGGTCATTTCCAGCTCCTACAGGGTTCAAAACCACCACGCTTCTCTTTTCCCTAGTTTTATCTTTTGTTGTACAATTAATCTCTTGTTTGACTTGTCCACTTTTACAATTTCTTTACTGCTATTGCTACTGAGATTATCATACCTTTTGTTTCATCGTTACTATTATTATTATTATTTTTTTCTTGTGACTGAAGTTATTATTTTTTCTTGTTAGCATTTCTTTTCTTTTCTTTATTTTTTTTCATTGTTCTTTCTATTCTAGTTTATATTTCATCTTAAATTTTTTGAACCATTTTTAAGTCCATTCTTATAGTAGAAGATATTAGCAATTGCTAGTAAAGAAATAAAAATAACTAATCCACTTATGTCTTTTATTTAGTAATTTGGAGTTTATTTCTTTATCATATGATGATTATAAACAAGTTGTGTAGGATATAGGTATGTTGCTATATATGTCTAAACTTGAAGACTATTTTGATATATTCAAATTAAGTTTAACTGTAACAGTATGTTATTGTGATTGGTTACATTTAAAAAAATTATAAAATCTATTTTGAGTTGAACAAAATTAAATTTTCTTATTTTTTACAGTCAATATTTAATTTTTATTGACTAATAATTTACAAAAGTTTTTCAAATAGATAATTATATATTTTCTATTAATTTATTTAATATATATATTTGTTATGTGCCCCCGTCAAATAATTGTTCTAGATCCGCCACTGAGCAAGAACCTTGTCTTCAAGAACCTCTAAAGCCTCAGCAGAGTTTATACACATAGGTGTCTTGTACTGATATACAGAAGAACCTCGAGAGACAAAAAACTCCATGAGAGAATCAAACGTTCCTTGTTCCACCACTCTTATCTCCAGAGCTCCAATCGATCCATCTTTGGTCCTGAGGAGCCTATACATACCATTCAATGATTCCTCCATGACACAACAACATTCCACCAATACCTTGTCATCAAGTGGTACATCATCATTGTCGACTTTTGATTTGAGTTCCAAGTAAAAAACGTAGTGACCCGGTACAGTGGATAATATATCAGCATAGGATGTGAAACCCGTCAACATTAAATCCAAAGACTCAAGAACGACTGTGGCACGTGCCAACGCTTTTAAAAGATCTTCTTCAGTTGTTGGCTCTACATAGACGCTTAGAATCGTATTTTTTCTACGTACGAATCTGAACTGAGGTGCCATATTGTAAAAACCAGTTACCTGTAAAACATCTCCCACTCTACATCGGTGTAAACCTAAACATTCAATAAAACCATATTGTAACAACATTACCTAAAACAAAAAAATATGTAGTTTCCATGTAGTTTAATTATTAAATAAAACTGAAAGGGACTCTACCGGAAAAGTTTGTGACCAAGGGCTCATAGTAGTGACCCAACTTCACATTCACAAGATCAACAATCTCGCCCTCGGTTCCTCCATCGACATCTATGAACTCGAAATATGACATGTTTGGTAGAAATGTGTAGGACACATGTTGTGGTTTGCTTAGAGGTTCCAAATTAAACCCGAAATATGCTTCAGACGATGCATATATTTTTAGATACTAGAGGCAGTTCATTATTAGAGTAGAACTCCAATGCTGGGATGTATTGAGCCATAGTTCCTGTAACAATAGTATCAATGCATTTTGCTTTGGGCCAGAGTCGTGAAACTATACCTTGCCAAGATTTTTGTCCGCACACGTTTTCGATCCGATCAGCAAGTTCAGGATTTGGGTCTCCAAGGAGGATAGAGACAGTCTCTCTACAACCAAGGTCAGTGATCCATTCGCTGACATGACCACATCTGATATTACTGGCCAACTCTTTCCAGTAATTTTCAAGAAAATGGATAACTTGAATCAAGACAGAAGCGAACACAGCACCCACGCTTACCACCTCATCTCTCTGGACAAAACCACAGAGAAGTTGACAGTACATACTCTGTTTGGTGTCCGGACACACTATGATCTGGTGAGGGCATGTACTACGTGTTGTCTTGTTCCTATAATATTCACTCTTTGTGAAGCTTGTTACCGCAGGAGCAAGAGGCAAACCACAAGGAGTCGTGGACATCGGCTGAATGAACTTAAACCTTATCACCTTTCCTTTCTTAAAACCATCGAAATACCTTTAATGCATGTAAAGACAAGAAAAATAAATCCATCGGCGTCGTCATGTAAAGCGTCACGTCAACTATATAAAAGAAGGATATGCATGTTGAAATTTACTTGGACATAACGACCGAGCTTAGGGTAGAGATGATGTGAATATTCTCATAGAAGATGTTGTTCGCTGGAATTATCTTTGGATTCCCACTTGACGTTCCAGAGCTAAAAACCATTGAATACAACGCTTATATAACTATTTAGATTCATTAAAATATTTATGTAGATATAAGAAACTCTTATTATTCAATGTTAAGATGGTAGAGTGTGAACCTGTGGAGAAATGCAGTGATGGGATTCCCAGAAATGATATCTGAGGGTTCTCCATTTGCAACACGATCGATATAAGGCTTAACATCTTCGTAGCTCACCACCGGTACGTTCTTCTTAAACAGCTCTTTGTCGGAACTCCCCTGGAGA
The DNA here is from genome assembly GCA_026261945.1 of Hirschfeldia incana. Lineage (NCBI taxonomy): Eukaryota > Viridiplantae > Streptophyta > Magnoliopsida > Brassicales > Brassicaceae > Hirschfeldia > Hirschfeldia incana. Next base: position 276,054 of record JABCMI010000139.1, on the reverse strand, counting down.
AAACGTCGGAGGTACTCTGTGTTTGCGTTAGCTTTGAGTATCTTGTTCAATACATCGTCTTGTATTTCCTTTGCGTTTGATGTTAGCTCTTCTAGATCACTGCAGGCTAGACGACTCATATTTGATCTTTTTAGATGTAAGATTCACCAATACCCTACATCAGGGGGGTTATTTATACAGAATGCAAAGGTTTTTAAATTTTCAAGCGTTTAAAATGATTTTAAATTGTTTAATGATTAAAAACAAATACTATTGGTAGAGTTCATACAAGCCAGGCTTGCCAATGCGTGGATCTATGAAGGCTACTAGTTTAATGTATTAAAGATTTGGATATCTGTCTGTCTCCGTGTTACAAAAAAAAGGATATCCGTCAGTCTCGTTGATTCCACTGATTATTTTTATACAGTTAAACGTACTGATGCAAAAGTTTTTGAACTGAGAAACGTGGAAGACACGTTGTTGATCCTTTAACCATCACAGCTCAAGTAAAGTGTATTCGAGAGTCCTTTTTGTTTCACTGTGTTAGGTGTGGTGAATGAAACCGAGAACGAGCCAACGAGCTCTCTAGTTTTGACAAGAAGTGGGAGAGAGACAAAGCTGCCTATCAAATACCAAAATTTGGAATGGAAGATACTGCAAAAAATGAGGGAAACGTTGCCCGCCTGGTCGTGGATTTAATCATTTCACTTATGGTTTTACTGATCCTGGCCTAAGTTTTAGGTACTGGATTTTAGCTATCACGAGACGTGTTCATGCACGCTTCTCCCTGCTATAGTCTTATCATGTAATTGTTCCTGTTATTTAGATTTGAAAACCCTTCGTCAACAAAAAAGAAAAAAAAAAGAAACGTGGTACACGATTTTCGATTTATTCAATGTAAAAAACTTGTAATAGATGTGTGATTCACCAAACCCCCTTAATCATATATCAGGGGAGTTATTCATACAGAATGTAAAGTTTTTAAAATCGCCAAGCATGGAAAACGATTTTTGATTTGTTTAATTTTTTTTTGTCAAACTAGTATATGTTATTTATTTGTTTAATATAAAAACTAGTATTTAGTTTACACAAGCCTGGCTGGAGTACACTAAGGGGGATGTATTCAACTAGGAGTTTTAAGTGATTTGTCTTAAAATGACAAATCCACTGTTATTCAAACATGAATTTTAAAAAACACTTTAAAATCCAGTGTTATTGAACTTGTCATTTCACAAAACACTCTGAAATCCACTGTTATTGAACAAAATTTAAGTAGGTGATTTTAAAGTATTTTAAGTGTTTCTAAGGTATTTGAAGAGGGTTTCTTAGTTATAAAAATAAAAATTCAAATCTCACTGTTTTAGATGAGATTCTAGAGTATTTTAATCAAAATCATTCCAAATTCTCCAATTCTCCAGCAATCATCTACAAACTCATTGAAAATCAAATCACTTCAAATTTCAGATTTAATACACCCCCCTAAGATCTCGATTCAGAGAATGCTAGTTTAATGCATACACGGTAATGTCCCTGATGCAGTGTCAAGATATCCATTGCTCATTTTTCTGTAAGTTTTTATACATATCCAAAAGTTTATTTTAAAAGATGTCAAGGGTGGAAAAAGATTTGATTTGATATGATTTAGTAATACTCCTTCAGTTCCTAAAATAAGATTTCCTATTTTAGCTCCATAAAAAGAGATTTTCTATATTTTTAAAAAATATTTTGAATACTCTTAAGAAGCACAATTAGAGATATTGAATTGGTTAAATATTATTGGTTGATAGTTATTAAAATATATAATAAAATGAATAATAAATTAATTATAAGCATCTTTTTTGAAACACAAACATTTATTATAATTTAATATGCGTAAATAATTTAAGAATTTTTTAGGAGTGGAAGGTGTATAGTTTAACCAAACAAGTTCAATGAATCATAAATTAATTATTAACTAGAGTTTGACCCGCATGTCCGTGCAGATATATTTTTAATTTTATAAAAGGATAATTAAACATTTTAAATACATAATTTACATTTTCATGTTATATATACATATTGTATAACTCTATATTTTTTTTTAATTTTTTATTCAACATAATTAATATATAATGATTTGTTGTTTGCACTAAACTTTGTTATTAATTATTCTTACATACTAATATGTTTTTGATTTCAGTACAATAAGTTCATAGTTTTAAATAATCAAATAGAGAATTATATAAAAAATCAGTTTTTTTTTTAATTTTGATCGTTTGCATACCATAATTTTTTTTTAAAATTTATTTAGTTATACTATAGAAATGATATTTATTTAGAATAACATATGTTTTCATATTTTATTTTTAAAATATATTTTAGCATCTATCATTTTAGTATATTGCATGATTTTATAAGTAGATATATTATTCTGTTTAAGTAGTCCAGCCCAATATTATAGTAAATTTTATGCATAGCATCATCTATAATATTATTTTAATAAAACTTATCGATATATGATTGTTTTTGAAGTTATAGTATTAAGTTAGTATTAAGTTATCTGATTTTTATTAAATTAATATTTTAAAATATTATACTATTTTAATTAATACTTTATTTTATAAAAATATTTGAAATTTATGATAAGATATTGTTTATTCTTACATACTAATATGTTTTTGATTTCAGTACAATAACTTCATAGTTTGAAATAATCAAATAAAAAATCATATACAAAATAAGTTTTTTTTTTTTTAATTTTGATAGTTTGCATACCATACATTTTAAAATTTATTTAGTTATACTATATAAATGATATTTATTTAGAATAACTTATGTTTTCATATTTTAGTTTCCAAATATATTTTAGCATCTATCATTTTAGTATATTGCATGATTTTATAAGTATATATATTATTCTTTTTAAGTAGTCCAGCCCAATATTATAGTATATTTTATGCATTGCATCATCTATAATATTATTTTAATAAAATTTATCGATATATGATTGTTTTTGAAGTTATAGTATTAAGTTATCTAATTTTTTATTAAATTAATATTTTACAATATTATACTATTTAAAGACTACTTTATTTTATAAAAATATTTGAAATTTCTGATAAGATATTGTTAGATTTTTTTCTCAAACTTTTTTTTTATTTAGATTGATTTATTATTAATATACTTATTAATTATTAAGATATTTTTAAAATAATATTTAAAAATAAATATCAATAATCAACTTTTTTGATTATTTTGTTATGATTTTGAAGATATATCATAATATTTCTGTTCTTATTTTGATTGATTTAAAATTTGATATTATCTTGCTTTTTCCACATACGATATCATATTGATACAATAGAGGTTGTTGGGTGTTATATATTTAAGTAGGAAAATATTCTTGGAATTGTTATTTGAATAGATTTACATATCCTATTCTTTTATTTTGTATCTAACTGTGGTTTATTGTTTATTAGGAGAACCGGTTTGATCGAGTGTATACCAAATCATGTAAACAGATGTTAAAGGACCAAAAGAAATCACTCCTTTCACCTGGTGAAAAGCCAGAAGATGACACCGGGACATAAATTTTATAATGATTCCTTTAGTCTGACTAGCTTCCATATCGTATCACCTGAGTCAGGAACAAATAATTCCGTGAAGGTGACCACATGAGATAGAGGAGGTAATAATAAGAATAAACTAGTGTTTTATGTAAGTCAGGAGTCTTGTACCTTAACATTGTTGAGGACGAACTTGCCTACGGATATAGAATTGTAGTTTTATTAATTTTTGTTGATGGTAAACTTGTATATGAATGTAAAATGTATAAATGGTTGGGAAGTATGTAGTGTTTATTAACAATGTAGTTTAAATATATGATGATGATCACTACTGTATTTGTTGCAGTAATCGTGGGATTGTTGGATAATTATAAGAGGTTGTTTGTTATGCAGGATTATTAATATGTATGTAGATTAATTTATATAGGTACTTTCTATGGGACTATGGAAAGTCTTGATGTCCACTCCTATCATCACGCACAATATATTCTCTCATTAACTCAGTATATAGCCTTACCAAACTTGTATATCTTCTCTTGTATAAAACAGAGCACTGCTCTTGTCAATAAAACATATTCGATTCCATATCATAATATGGTATCAGAGCAATAACGATCAAATATTCTCTTATGCGGTCAACAAGCTATCTCAGTACATGCATCAGCCCACGACTGATCATTGGACAGCAGTCAAACGGATCCTTCGATATCTCGTGGGAACTTCATCAAACGGTCTCTTCTTCTCTAGAAACAATCCTCCTTCTCTCCATGCTTTCACTGACGCTGACTGGGCTGGAGATAAAGATGACTACATGTCCACTGGTGCCTACATCGTCTACTATGGCTCTCATCCAATTGCTTGGTCCTCAAAGAAACAATCTGGCGTCGCACGCTCATCCACAGAAGCTGAATACCGCTCCGTCGCCAACACTACTGCTGAAGTCATTTGGATCAAGTCATTACTTGCAGAACTTGGCATTTCCACTACCACAACCCCTGTCATCTACTGTGACAACAAAGGAGCTACATATCTCTGCTCAAATCCAATGTTTCATTCTAGGATGAAACACTTAGCACTTGACTATCACTTCGTCCGTAACCATGTCCAAGCAGCTAATATACGTGTCTCGCATATACATTCTTCTGATCAACTTGCTGATGCTCTCACCAAGCCTCTGCCACGACCTCGCTTTGCCTCTCTTTGCATCAAGATCGGACTTGCTACCCCTCGTTCGTCTTGAGGGGGCGTATGGGACTATGGAAAGTCTTGATGTCCACTCCTATCATCACGCACAATATATTCTCTCATTAACTCAGTATATAGCCTTACCAAACTTGTATATCTTCTCTTGTATAAAACAGAGCACTGCTCTTGTCAATAAAACATATTCGATTCCATATCATAATACTTTCAATTTTATATCTGTTAACAAATGGCCCTATTTAAACTTATTTATGGTAGATAAAAAAAAAGTGTCTCTATTTTAATAGAGTGGATATTTATTATATTTTTAATATGCATGAATATTTTAGAAAATCATTCTTTCGAGAATGGAGTGAATATAATTTAACTAGACTAGTTTGATGTATACACTTGATTCATGCCTAGAACATTCATTGGATAATGTTTCTGTTGACTTTTGCTTTGAATTCCATATAAAACGTAGGGACCCAGTACAGTTAAGATATCCGCATAGCATGTGAAACGTCGGACAACATTAAATCCAAAGATTCAAAAAGGACAGTCGCACGACCCAACGCCTTTAAAAAATCGTCTTCTGTCGTTGGCTCAGCATAGACGCTTAGAAGCGTATTATTTCTCTACGTACGAATATGAATTGTGGTATGTTGTTGTAAAACCTAGTAACCTGTAGAACATACCCCCACTCTACATCTTTTCAAAACGTACCAACACAATCATATTGTAATAATAACATGAGTTTAAAACAAAAAACTAGCTTGCGATGTCGCTTAAAACAAAAAAGCAGCAAAAGAATGATTTTGACTGTGGTCTGTTTATTGCTCTTCGTCATACAACGGTTCATCGAAGATGCTCCTCAGAGGTTGAAATTGCAGGATTTTGGGATGGTGCGTTTTATTTTATTATCTATTCTTCTCTTCTAAACACTTTGTTGTTGACACAGATTGGTATCCTGTTTCAGATTCACAAGGAGTGGTTTAAACCCAATGAAACAGTTTAAAGCTATTGTATAGAACAGAGTCCCTCTGGTTCATGCCAAAACATTTCATACATCGATGCCTTCTAATTATGGATTCCATCACAAATAAGAGTGCATCAATCACACTTCACTGAAACACCCACAAGCACAACAGTAAACACGACGATAAAAAGAGAAAAGCACACAAGATGGTAACGTTATTGCTTCATTATTTTAATTAAGTAGGTGATTTAGTTCGTTTTTGGTGGTGGTAATAGGAGGGGATGTGTCGCTGAAGGAGCGAGCAAGAACCTTGTCTTCAAGAACTTTTAAAGCCTCTTCAGAGTTTATGCACATAGGGGTCTTGTACTGAGATATAGAAGAACCTCGTGAGACGAAAAAGTCCATGAGAGAATCAAATGTTCCTTGTTGCACAATCCGTATCTCTAGAGCTCCAATATGTTCATCTATGCTTCTGAAGAGCCTATAAGGACCATTCAGTGATTTCTCCATGATGCAACAACATTCCACCAATACCTTGTTATCAAGTACTGCATCATCAATGCTTCTGTTGACTTTTGATTTGAGTTCCAAGTAAAAAACGTAGTGACCCGGTACAGTGGAGATATCGGCATAGCATGTGAAACCTGTCAACATTAAATCCGAAGATTCAAGAACTACAGTCGCACGAGTCAGCGCCTTTAAAATATCTTCTTCACTCATTGGCTCAACATAGACGCTTAGAACCATATTTTTTCAACGTACGAATCTGAATTGTGGTGTGTTATCGTAAAACCCAGTGACCTGTAAAACATCCCCCACTCTACATCTTTGTAAACCTAGCAACACAATCACATTATAACAACATTAGCTTAAACAAAAAGCAGTTTCTATAGTTTAATAATAAAAAATATAATTCAAAGAAACTCTACCGGAATAGTTAGTGACCAAGGGCTCATAGTAGTGACCCAACTTCACGTCCACAAGATCAACAATCTCGCCCTCGGTTCCCCCATCGATATCAACATCTATGAACTCGAAATATGACATGTTGGGTAGAAATGTGTAGGATACTTCTTGTGGTTTTCTCAGAGGTTCCAAATTAAACCCAAAAAATGCTTCAGACGATGCATAAGCTTTAGAGACTAGAGGCAGTTTGTTAGAGTAGAACTCCAATGCTGGGATATATTGAGACATAGTTCCTGTAACAATAACATCAATACATTTGGCTTTCGGCCAAAGCCGTGAAATTATACCTTGCCAACTCAGCATTTGTTTTCGATTTGATCTGCCAACTCAGCATTTGGCGCAACTAGGATGGTAGAGACAGAGTCTCTACAACTAAGGTCCGTGATCCACTCGCTCACATGACCACATCTGATATTACTGGCCAACTCTTTCCAGTAATTTTCAAGAAAATGGATAACTTGAACCAAGAGCGAAGCAAACGTAGCACTCACGCTTACAACCTCGTCTCTCTGGACAAGGCCACAGAGAAGTTGACAGTACATACTCTGTTTGGTGTCCGGACATAGTATGATCTGGTCGGGGCTTGTACTGCTTTTTGCTCGGTTCCTATAATTTTCATTCTTCATGATGCTTGTTATCACAAGAGCAAGAGGCAAACCACAAGGAGTTGTGGATATCGGCTGAATGAATCTAAACCTCATCACCTTTCCTTGCTTAATACCATCGAAATACCTTTAATATATATATATATATATATATATATATATATGGATAAGGTTACGCTAAAAAATATTTTATATTGAAATATATTTTAGTTCTATAAAATATTTAGAATTTTACTTTGTATTGAAATAATAATGTAATCTGTTTTTATTCTAAAATCACACTACAAATTAATTTATTTAATTATGTTGCTTTGAACTGAAATGATCACTAACATTTTTTTCCTACATTAATAGGCGTATGTCCGTGCTTCAAGTGGAATATTATGTTTTATTGTTGTTAAGTATAATCTATATGATGTAATTATTTGATCGTTTTTATTTGCTAAAGGTATTATTTGGTATTTTGTTTGTGTTATGTAGTAATAGGTAATATATTAATATATTTTGTGTTTATTTTTTCAATATTGTGTAGTACTTATCAGTGATGGAGTGAACATCTGGTGTATATCATAATAAATTTCAATAACATTGTATTTAGGTATGTGTTGATTATAAAATTAAAGATTTTAGCGTCAAATTGTATTTCATTTTTTAATATTTTTGAAAATTATTCTTTAAGATATTTTTTTACCATTTCTCCATATTTTGACATTAAGTCATCACCATCTATGTATTTTGTTTACTTTTCTGTGTGTAGTGTTTTCACCATCACCATCAACGTCACCTCTATGCTCTTGTTCTTCCTCGTATTCTTCGCCTCAATTATATTTGTTGTAAATCTTACTTATGATTTCCAAGCTGTGAAGTTGTTTCTCACAACATTATAGGCCTTTCAAGTCAATATTGTCTCTTCCTCTTCTTCTTAAGATTTCAGCTAATGGTCATTGGGTTAGGTCAGAATTAAGTCATCTTTGATGTTGTCTTCCTCGTATTTGGCTTACCATTGATAGTCTATGTTCGTCTTGGTTTTCAAGATCTGATTTTTTATCTGACTTCTAAGCTCTCTTTCATAAGTCGAATATAGTTCCACAGTTTGCTGATGTCGTTTTGTCTCCCATTCTCTTTTTAATTTTTAATCTCATTGTAGCTATCATAGCTGCTTGCGTCTCTGGTGGTTTTCCCTTTCGCCATGTTTACCACTTCATGTTTGGATAGTATTTTCCTCTGTATATATTTTGTGGGATTTGAAAATTATTTATGGTCTGAATTCTAGTTTTTTGGTGACTTCTTTTTTTCCTCCCTATGCTTTTTTTGGTAGGTTTTTTTTCCTCCCTCTGCTTGTTTTCTTCTTTCTCTGCTTCCCTCGTTATACTTGTGCAGACTTAGTTTTTGAGACTTTGTTCCCTTCTATCTAGAGCTTTATGGTTCTTTGTTGGCATGGATGCCTTGTGGTTGTTTAGTTTGTGAAGTATTTCTTATCTCTTAGCTAATAGTTGTGCTTCCGGTGCTTAAGGCATTGTCTTCATGTTTCGTGGTGATTTTACTTTTCGGTGATTATTCTTCCTTTGACATGCTTTCTTAGTTTTTTGCTTTAGTTATTGATCGCGCTATTTTGTGTTCAGATGATTAATTGATTAATTAATCTCAAATTTTATATTTTTACTCTTTTCTGACCTATGTTTATTCTGGCCAAAACACTATAAGGTAATGTGTGGTAAGTAGTCTTTGTTTATGATCACTTTTCAGATGCAGACATTTATTGAATTAGTGTTATTATGATATTATTTTCTCTATAATTTTGGAGGTTTTAGGTTTAGATTTGTGTTGTGCTTTAGTTTCTTCTTCTTAATTTGATTATTTTATAATTTTAATAGTAAGATAAATATATAATTTATGAATAAATATTAATTAAAATAATAAAATAGTGAAAGTTTATGCTATCTTTAGTTTTGAATAAATTAAATTTTAAAATATATTTATATTATTTTATTTAATTTTCATTCATCTTGAATTTTAGTGAGTAATAAAATAGATTATTCATATGATGATGGTTAATGTGACAAGTATTAAATATGATGAGTTGCATATAGAAGTCATTTATGTACATTAGAGATTAAAATTATGATTAAAAGTTTTAGGGTCAATCCATAAAGAAAAATGCACAATTAAAAAATGTTTGGCCAAATTATACAAATCTTAAAAGAAAAAGATTTAAAATGTAAAAAAAAAAATATGAGGACACATGTCGCAAAAGCCCTCTTCCACATGTCACATGAAGAGAGAAAACTTAACTTTATATATATATATATACATATTTAAAAGGGAGGGATCAGTTCATATTCGTCATGAAAGCGTCAAATATATAAAGAAGGATGCCTGTGGAAATTACTTGGACATAATGACCGAGGTTATTGTAGAAATGATTTGAGTATTCTCAAAATAGATGTTGTTCGCAGGAAATATCTTTTGATTACCGCTTGAAGTTCCAGAGCTTAATAACACCAGAAATTACAACACTTGTGTTCAAGAAATCTCTATGTAAGTAGGCACTTTATAGAGATCATTAAAACTCAACATGCAGCGAAAGCGACTTTTGTCTCATCGCCCCTCATGGCAGAAACCTTAGCTGTCTCCGCAGCTATAACCTTCACCCTCACCCTTGGTCTCGACTCTGCAACGGTCCTCTCTGATTCTCAAGTTCTAGTGCGTTTAATCAACAAGAAGGAGATGAAATTGGAGTTATTTGGTGTCCTTAATGACATCTACCATCTGTCGAACTCATTTAAGTCTCTTGTTTTTTGTTTTATTCCTAGATCAGATAACGCTAAGGCTGATCAAGTTGCTAAACAGGCCTTAAGGGCCCAAAACCTCTTTTAAGTTAATGAATTGAAGTTTGAACAAAAAAAAAGTAGGCACTTTATAGAGTATTGATGATTATACATGATTATTCTCTATTAGTAAAATTTTTATATATTTTACATCTGTATTAGATATTTTAGTTTTTGTGTTTAATTATAAAGTTATTTTGATAAATTATAAGAATTAGATGTACAAAACAATTAGACAAATTTATTGATTTGCACTAGCATTATTTTTTTTTTACTAAGCATATTTAATTTATACTGAATAAGAACAATTTTAACCGATTTAAAATGGTTTAAACTGATTTAAATCGCATTAATTATTTTTTGTTGAAAAATGTTACTTTGTTTATAACAGATTTGCCGCCTAGACGTTTACAACATTTTTAATAACTATCCAGATTCATTTATATGTTTCATATGTAAATTGAACACTCTTGTTTTTCAATGATAAGATCGTGTAAACCTTAGAAAAAATGCGGTGATGGGGCTTCCAGAAATGATATCCGAAGGTTCTCCACTTGCAACACGATCGATATAAGACTTGACATCTTCATAGCTCACCACGGTACGTTCTTCTTAAACAGCTCTTTATCAGAGCTACTCTGGAGAAAACGTCGGAGGTACTCTGTGTTTGTTAGCAGATGGTTATGTCAGGTTCGAGTGAACCGGTTACGGTTTGGGAAGATAAGATACTTGGAGAATAAGTTAGAAGATATTGGTTGTTGAGATAAGTATGAGAAGATATGAGATATGTGTGAATCTTGTATGTTAAGATATCTTTTGTACGATGTATATATATGTAACGTAGACGTGATGAATAACACAGAATATTCTCAACTCTCTCTTTCTCAGTTTACATGGTATCAGAGCCTCTCTGAAAGATCCATCGAAAGAAAGAAGTTGAAACAAAATCATGTCTAAATATATTGTCAAAGTCGCAAGTAGCGAAGGCAACAGTTCGTTGTCACCTTATTATCTTGCTCCGTCGGACAATCCGGGAGTATCAATCTCTCCAGTCTTGTTGACAGGAGAAAAATATGGTGAATGGTCATCAACACTGGAGAACGCGCTCCGTGCGAAGCGCAAGTTCGGTTTCATTGACGGAACGTTGAAGATGCCGAGTGAGACAGAGCAACCAGTTGAAGCAGAGCAGTGGAAGACGGTGAACTCCATGATCGTGGCGTGGATACGAACGTCCATAACACCTGCGGTCAGGTCTACTGTGACTTTCACACCAGATGCGAGTAAGATGTGGGATCTTCTCTCCAATATATGTTGTATGATCTTGACAGTGATGAATTCCTTGTATCTCGAGATGTAGTTTTCAAGGAGACTTCTTTCCCCTATCACGACGAAGTTACTGTTGCCTCACCTGATACTACGGCTGTGATGCCTTCTGAGGACACAGGAGAGACGTATTGTGAGAATCCGGTTGAGGAATTAAGGGGGAGTGATGATACAGACGATGCTCCTACAGTTACAGTTCCTGAGACAGGAGCTGCAGAGCCTCAAGCAGCTGCAGAAGGTCAAGTAGAGGGAGTAAAAACTGATGCAGTGACAGAAGTAAGTCAAGAGGAGCAGTTGGGAAGAGGACATCACATCTCACAGCCCTCAGTAAGACTCAGAGATTACGTAGCCTACAACTCAGTGTGTCTTGATAAACATAAACTCGATCACGTTCCACCAACAGCTCAATCTCGGTCCTCAACGGTCCAAGGTACGTCATCATATCCTATCTCAGCATATATCACTGATGCAGTGTTCTCTGAGAAACATCAAGCGTTCCTTGCAGCTATATCTGCAGAGAAAGAGCCAAAGAATTTCAAAGAAGCGATGCTTGATCCACGGTTTAGAGAAGCAATGATTACCGAGGTGGTGGCTCTTGAGGAACAAAGAACATGGGATGTGACAGACTTACCTGCAGGGAAGAAGGCACTGGCGTGTATGTGGATTTATAAGTACAAGTTTAACGTCGACGGCACCGTTGAGAGACCTAAAGCTAGACTTGTCGTGTGTGGGAACAGACAAGTAGAGGGAAGAGATTATTACGAGACGTTTGCGCCTGTTGCAAAACTAACGACGGTTCGTACGTTGCTGGAAGTTGCAGCAGCCAAGAACTGTGAGGTCCATCAAATGGACGTGCACAATGCATTCCTCCATGGAGATCTCAAGGAGGAGGTCTACATGCAGATGCCTCCAGGCTTTGAGACAGGTAACGATGGAAAGGTGTGCCGTTTGAGGAGATCCCTATATGGTCTGAAGCAAGCGCCGCGTTGCTGGTTTTCAAAGTTGACAGATGCACTGAAGAGATTCGGGTTCAAGCAGTCGTACTCTGACTACTCACTCTTTACATACACTAAAGGAGACAGATCACTCCGTGTACTTGTCTATGTTGATGATTTGATCATAGCAGGTAATGACTTGAAGATGGTAACTAAGTTCAAATCTTATCTGAGTGAGTGCTTCAAGATGAAGGATTTGGGGAAAGCCAAATATTTTCTTGGAATTGAGATTGCAAGAGGGCCACAAGGAATGTTCTTGACACAGAGAAAGTATGTTCTGGATATAGTGGCTGAGGCTGGACTACTCGGGTGCAAGCCAATGGCGACTCCGATGGAACAGAACCACAAACTACTGTCTGATAAAAGTCCTTTCTGCAAGGATCCAGCACAGTACAGAAGATTTGTTGGTAAGCTTGTTTACTTGGTCATAACAAGACCAAAGCTGAGCTATGCAGTTCACGTATTGTCACAAGTTATGCAGCATCCGCGAGAAGCTCACTGGGACGCTGTTGTTCGAGTGATAAAGTATCTGAAGGGTTGTCCTGGACAAGGGATTATGTTGAGAGCAGTGAGTGATCTGCGTCTTCGTGTGTTCTGTGACGCTGATTGGGCTGCTTGTCCAAGGTCACGACGTTCCTTGTCTTCGTTTATTGTTCTGTTGGGAAACTCTCCTATTTCTTGGAAGACTAAGAAGCAAGACACAGTTTCACATTCCTCAGCTGAAGCAGAGTATAGGTCTATGGCAGCTGCGTTGCGTGAGCTCAAATGGCTCAAACGTTTGTTGGGAGACTTGGGTGTTCAACATTCTACGCCGATGGTTATGTTTTGTGGCAGCAAGTCAGCCTTGTATATTTCTGCAAACCCTGTATTTCATGAGCGCACGAAGCACATCGAAGCGGACTGTCACAGTGTTAGAGATGCAGTCCAAGACAAGCTTATTGAGACACGGCATGTACGTACGACAGAGCAACTAGCAGACATAATGACGAAGGCATTGGGAGCTCCAGCTTTTCACTATCTGTTGTCCAAGTTGGGTGTTCAAAACCTCCATGCACCAACTTGAGGGGGAGTGTTAGCAGATGGTTATGTCAGGTTCGAGTGAACCAGTTACGGTTTGGGAAGATAAGATACTTGGAGAATAAGTTAGAAGATATTGGTTGTTGAGATAAGTATGAGAAGATATGAGATATGTGTGAATCTTGTATGTTAAGATATCTTTTGTACGATGTATATACAATATAACCTCTATAAATTAATAATTTGTAAATTAATATCTCTATAAATTAATACAATTTCATAGTCTCAAATTGAGTTTTTGGTTCAATTAATATTTCGATAAATTAATAATCTATATAAATTAATAAAAATTGAGAGTCCCAACATTATTAATTTATAGAGGTTTCACTGTATATGTAACGTAGACGTGATGAATAACACAGAACCTTCTCAACTCTCTCTTTCTCAGTTTACAGTGTTAGCGTTAGCTTTGAGTATCTTGGTCAATGCATCATCTTGTACTTGCTTGGCATTTGACGTTAGCTCTTCAAGAAAAGTGAGATCACAGCCTAGACTCATATTCTTTTTAGACATCTGATTCACTAATTCTCCATATCAGGGGGTTATTTATACAATCCAAATGTTTTTAAACTGTCAAGCGTTGAAAATGATTTTTATTTGTTTAATGATAAAAAACTAGTAGAGTTTCTACAAGCCTGGCTGGACTACGCGTGGATCGATTCCAAAAAAGGCTAGTTTAATGTATAAACCAGATTCGGATATCTGCCAGTGTTCTGTTCAAGTGTCAGTATATTCATTGATCATTTTCTGAAAGTTTTTATATAGATCCGAAAGTTTTTTAAGTATTCGTGCATATGATATGGTTTATAGTATAGTTTTACCAGACTAGTTTAATGTATGTGCTTGATTCATGTCTAAGACATTGGCTAATGCTCTAACTAAGAAATAAACTGAAAATATTAATCATTCACAGAGCCTTCTTTAACAGTATGCTATAGAAATATTATGATGCATAATATTGTTTTCAATAATTTATATACTCCCTCCGTATTCTTTTATATGACGTTTTGGAACAATTTTTTTGTTTCTATATATTTGACGTTTTCAGAAAACAATGTAAATAATTGTAACAAAAGACTGTTTTTGCCCTGCATCTACTATATTACACATGTGCTATACGATACAAGGTATAGTTAGTTAATGAAGGGTAGAAAAGATATTAGACTCAGTATCTTAATTTTGGTGTAAATCTGTTCATATAAACAAAAACATAGGGAGTATAAGATTATCATATCAAGTTATTCTATATAATATATTTTTTAAATATAATAGATAAAATTTATATATATATATATATATATATATATTGAAACACTGACAAAATTATATAATACTTAATATTTTATTAAACTAATTTATTTTATTTAATTATATTATTATATTATATTTCATTTTAAATAGTACTTAAAATTTTAAAATTTACCTTAATTTTTAAAAGTATAAATTTAATTTTTGATATAAATATTTTCAAATTATTAAATAAAATAAATATTTTAAATATTAATATTCTACCAGAATTTCCATACACGAACAATCGAATTAAGAGCATTTAAAGAATTTTTGTATTTTTAAAATGTTGGTATAAATGATTTTCTATTAATAATCTAAGAAGAATAACATAATCTGATAGTCAAAACAAGTCGAGAAACCGATAATAACGAATCCAAATAAAAGTTTACATTTGTCCAACAGTTTCCATCATGCATTTGAATTTAGTTCGTCGTCCCTCCACAAAATGACAGAATCCATTAAACCGCGAGCGTATTACAACACTGAACAATCAAAACAGGGTTCATCAAACTCACAGAAACTGTTTGCTTTTGGACTTGAGTAAATTTTAAATCAGTTCAGGAAAAAAAATTGAAGAATCTGAAAACAATCGTACTGGAAATCGAAACTCAAAAGAGGTTTTGTATCCTATTTTTTTGGTCAAACCTTACGTCCATTATACTAACTTAATCAAACGTTCCTTGTGGCACCATTCTTATCTCTAGAGCTCCAATATGTTCATCTTTGCTTCTGAAGAGCCTATAAGCAGGGGCTGAGGTAGCACCATGGGAACGGGGTCAGCTGACCCCACTTATTTTTAAAATTTATGTGTTTTATTTATCAAAATTATTTTGTAACCCCATTAAAATTTTTAAATGACCCCATAGAAAAAAGGAAAACTGTGAAACAAAAATAAAACTATATCATAGATCATCATTTTAGTTTAGTTTTGGACTAAATATTGATTCTGAGATTAACTTTCTCTTGTTTTAACTCACTTTTATAAAAAGAATAAATTCATTATATATAAATTTTCACTAATTATTAGTGACTGACCGTTCGTTTCCTTTTTGCCAGTTCAATCTTGTTTCCATTTTTTATTGTTCACTAAATCTAAATAGGTAAACATGTTTACATTAGATATTTTAATAGTTCATCTTTCATTTTATTTTAAATTACATTAATATAATGTAAAGGTATAGATAAATTTAACATTTCTGTTTATAGTTTAATTTGTTAATGCATCAATTTTTTTTTAAAAAAAAAATATTTTTAAATAACAATTAAAAAAAATATTTTTAAATAACAATTAAAATATATTAAGTTAAATAATTAAAATAACTTTATATATTTATTTCAAAAATATGAATAAATATAAAAATGTATTTTACATTTTAAAATTTCATTATAAACCGACCCTTTAAAAAAATATTTATGGCTCCGCCACTGCTTATAAGCACCATTCAATGATTCCTCCATGACGCAACAACATTCCACCAATACCTTGTTATCAAGAGGTAGAAGAACATCACGGCTATTATAGTTGGCTTTTGCTTTGAGTTCCATATAAATAACATAGTGACCGGGTATAGTAGAGATATAAGCATAGCATGTGAAACCCGTGAACATTAAATCCGAAGATTCAAGAAAGATAGTCGCACGAGCCAAAGCATTTAATAGATCATCTTCTATCGTTGACTCTACTCAAACGCTAACCGTAATTTTATGTTGGGACTATGAAATCTCATGTCCAATTCTTTATTCTCCGATTAGTACGATATTGTCTATTTTGGGCTTAAAAGACAAGTCTGCATAGATTTATTTTTGGTTTCTATCCCAAAAGACATTGTACTATTAAAGTTGGACATCTTTTTATATATTACACATTCTTTGTCTAATTCTCTAATGTGGAATTTGAATTGACATCTCGCATTCTCCCACTCAAATTAAAGACCACACACCTTGTGTCCTTTCCTTCAGCGAAATTCCTTGGCACCTATCTTGCCGCGTCTTCGACATCTGGCACTCAATCGCAAGGTTACTTTGAGGTGCTTTGAGGATGTCTCTTTCCACTTTCAGGCTCTCCTGACTAGTATCTGCCATGATATCCTTTTCTATTTTGAAAGGTCTCATTCCTATTCGAATGGTATTTTGGTCTTCTTGGCTCTGATACCAATGTAAGATTGGGTTAATTATTGTGATCCACAGGGATCGACTGCTCTTTATTGTGAAATCTCATGTGCAACTCTTTATTCTTCTATTAGTACGATATTGTCCACTTTGGGTTCCAAAGCAAGGTCCGCGTGGATTTATTTTTGGCCTCGTACTATTAAAGATAAACATATCTTTATATATTAGATACTCTTGTCCAATTCTCTAATGTGGGACTTGAATTGACATTTCTCATTTTCTACGTACGAATCTGAACTGAGGAGTCATATTGTAAAACCCAATGACTTGTAATACATCCCCACTTTTCATCTTTCTAAACCTAACAAACACAAACATTAAAAAAAATACATTAGCTAAAATAAAAAGTATAAGTAATTTTGATTTAATCTATACTATTAAAGCAGCTGACTATTTGTGAACCTGCCCCTAAAATTTCAGCGGAATTAGAAAACGTTCTCAAAATTATTTACAAAACATGGCTTTTCATTAACATCTTCAATATATTTACAAAACATGGTTTTTCATTTAGCAACCACTAAAATCGTAGGCCCAAAAAAAATATTGTATTTCTATTTACACCCTGAATGGGCTTTCGATATATCTTTAATAACCAATCTTGATTTTGATGAAATGTTTTATAAAAACTGAAATTCAAAATTAAAATCGACATATTAGTTGGTATTGAATCTATACTATTAAAGCAGCTGACTGTTTGTGAACCTGTCCCTGAAATTTCGGCGGAATTAGAAAACGTTCTCAAAATTATTTACAAAACAGGACTTTTCATTAACATCTTCAATATATTTACAAAACATGGCTTTTCATTTAGCAACCACTAAAATCGTAGGCCCAAAAAAAATATTGTATTTCTATTTACCTCCTGATTGGGCTTTCGATATATCTTTAATAACCCATCTTGATTTTGATGAAATATTTTATAGAAACAGAAATTCAAAATTAAAATCGACATATTAGTTGGTATTGAAATGAAAACGAGATAGACATAAAATGTGATTTAAATAATATTTTCCAAATACTAATCCTAATCATTAGTAAGATCCGGTAATAAAGAGATTATCCTCAACTTTCTCTCCAAGTTTCAACTATATATTTTGTTTAATCGCACATATTAAGAGGTGAGATCAAAACAAATCCATGAATATTCTTATAACCCATCTTGATTTCGATGAAATGTTTTATAGAAACAGAAATTTAAAATTAAAATCGACATATTAGTTGGTATTGAAATGGAAACGGGATAGACATAAGATGTGACTTAAATAAGATTTTCCAAATATTAATCTTAATTTATTAGTAAGATCCGGTAATAAAGAGATTATCCTCAACTTTATCTCCAAGTTTCAACTATATATTTTTTTAATCGCACATATTTAGGGGTGGGATCAAAAAAATCCATGAATATTCTTAACAATAAATGTGAAAGATAGTATATAGAAATAAGAATTTGTGATTTAAATAAAATTTTCCAAATAGTAATCCTAACTTATTAGTAAGACCCGATAATAAAGACCACATCATATAATGTGCTTTTGAATTGATACAATAAATATAAACCTGTTGCAGCATATATTCTAATATTATGGTGGTATTTAATTTAGTTTCCAAATGCAATTAGCACCGAAAATTATGCTGCAAGCTAAACAATATCTCGGCATTAAAACCCTAAATATACATTCTCAATTCATTATATAATGATATTCTCGATTCATTAGTTGACACATACACTACTTTTTTTTTTGTAAAATACACACACTTTTCGTTTTCATATGGTTTAGTGTTTTATCTTCTTAACGAATTAGTGTTCTAATTTAAATTTCATGTTTGTTCTTATGCAGGTCTAATAGATCCTAGGATGATGGGTAGCATAAGGGAGATCAATAAACCTTCCTGTATTATTTCCCGAGCACCGTAGTCTCACCATGTGATCATCTCTGTAACAGTACTCCCTAGCTTATATATACATTTATCTCTCACTTTTAATCTTCTCTCGATTGATTAGTCTCTCTATATAGATCTAATATTCATGGTGAATTTTTATTTTCCGTAAGAGGTTTAAGCTTAAAGCAAATTTGTATACATGTCTTGAACCGTATGAGAAAGGAAAAATCCATGGAAAGATTTGATTTTTAATTATTTTTGTGAAACTCAACTGCTTTTTTTTTTGTGAGTTTATATTTTGGGTTTGTTTGGATCATAACTAAAGATATATTTGTAATTAGATTTTAATAATTTTTGGTGAATATTTGTGAATTTATATGTTGTTGAGTGTGACAGTTGGTGTTGTAAACGGTGTGTCAAAAGTTCTAAATTATAGACGAGGTATGCATAACTGAGGTATGCTTATCACGTATATATTTTAGTTAGCCATTTTGTAAAATATTGAAATTTACTTTTAATGTATTTTACAAGGTTCCTCTTTTAACTGAGGCAGAAGAAAGCTCGGTTTTTTTCAACAAAAGAAAAACCTTCTGAACTCTTACAAGAAGAGATCATATGATTTTTTCTATGTGTTGGTGTTTCGTTCAGATTTTTTTAATTTAATTAATTAGTGTATTTGATACACATGTTATTAGTATGTTCTTACATTAAACTGGCCTTAATAATAATAAGATTTCTGCTTTATCATTTTACAGCCAGTTCTGCAAAATATCAACCCAATGATAGTTACTATTGTATAAATATCAGTGGGTGGAACTCAATTGTTTGTTCAAAGTCCAAATAATGCAGTCTGCTAATTTTTGCTCTAAATTTTATATTGTTATTGGCATAAGTTGGTGGAACTCAATTGTTTGAGTACTATAATGATTTAATAGTATTGACGGACTGCATTATTTGGACTTTGAATGCATTTAATTAGGTATAAATTATCCATACACTTATTTTTTTTTAAAATTATCGAAGACTTAACTTATTCTCTTATATAATAAATTTATTATTTTTTAACTATTCACATCCTTGGATCAAAATATACTTCAGGAAATAATAGTTTACATTTATTGTAATATTACAACCAATTCAATATATGGCAATTATAACTAAGCCTAAAATTAAATATAAATTCTAACATATTTCACTGATTCATTTTTCTTTAGGTTATGAAATCTCTTAGGGATTTTTTCAAGTTTCATCAGTGTTTTGAATCCTGATCCAGACACTGAACCGAATGTTTTATCGGTCATTGGATCATCGGATCGACCGCGGATGAATCACGGAATAATAAATGAATTAATCTTATTATATAATAAGTCTATTATAAAAAAGTGTTGTCAATATATATATATATAAAGTACAATACAAAGCTCAATTTGAAATACCAACTCAAATTATGATTTTATATTTCATATTAAGTTTTAAAAATATAATATATGTAATTATTTATATGATGATACGTATAAAATACTATTAATTATATGATTACTTATATGATGGTACGTATAAAATACTATTAATTATATGATAAAAATATACAATATATAATTATGACTAAGGATGGTTTTCCGGTTACCCATACAGGTTTGGTTCAGATCGGTTTGCGTTTCGGGTTTTCGAGGTCAAAGATTTCACCCCTATTAGGATGTTTCTAAATTTTTGTTTGAGTTTGATTCGGATCTTTACGGGTTTGGATAGGGTTTGGATTTCCCATTTAAATTATTTTAAAGTCTTAAATCACTATATATTTTAAATTTCTCAAAATGTTTAAATAAATATATTATCTATAAATTTAAATAACATATGTCAAAATACCTAAACTTAACGTATCAATTAGTTTGATTTAAAATTTTGGATAGGGAATCAATAACTATTTAAGTATTTTTGGTGATTTGAGTATACTTTAACTATTTCAGATATTTATTTTTGACTATCTATATATATTTTCAAGTATTTTTAAACCAATTTAAAAGTATCATTCTTGATGTTTTATTTACGTTACATCTAAAAATAATTAATATATATGTATCATTCTTGAGTATCATTCTTGATGTTTTTTTTAAGTTATCCTATTATTTTCTTTAGAGCACTTTTTATGCATGGTTTTTTGCTTTCAATAATTTATGGACTATTTATCTCTATTATTTGTAACACAAATTTAGAAAGCAATATAATGTTTCTATTTATATATAATAACACCAAATCAATCAATCAAACTCCGGTTTCAATCCTTATAACCGATAAACCGAAAAAATACAAATCTTTAAAAAACTATTAAAACAGTTGATACATATTTTATATTGAAATACATTCGTTACAATAAAACAAAATTGACAAAAGAAACAAACCCGCGCTTTGAAAACGCGGATCAAAATCTAGTCTATTCTATTAAAATAGAAGTTACAACTCCTTTTCAATGTGTGATTTTTATAATGGACCATTTCTAGCAAGTTGTATTTTACTTATTACTTAATAACACTATGATTTACCGAATTATTTCATATATTGTTACGTTTTAACCATCCCTAAAAAATGGTTCGGTTAACCAACATATTTTTGCATCATCAATTAATGAATCACATACGACAACCGACATGACAACCTTTATTATTGCTACTTACATAAATCATAAAACAAAACTTGAACCATACATATTATACACATGCTAAAAGATGATCAACGAAATGGTCCAGCAAGTAATGTTATGAGTTTATTAGTGAAGATGAATGTTTATCTTTAAAAAAAACTTAACAAACTCGCTCCGTAATCTTATCTACTGTCAAAGGTAAATTCAAAACATTTAAATTGGGCATTTACATGTAAATATTTTATCTAAATAATATATATGGGTGGGCTCAGTACCCATTCAAGTTTGGTTCGAGT
This sequence comes from Hirschfeldia incana, assembly GCA_026261945.1. Lineage (NCBI taxonomy): Eukaryota > Viridiplantae > Streptophyta > Magnoliopsida > Brassicales > Brassicaceae > Hirschfeldia > Hirschfeldia incana. Next base: position 254,301 of record JABCMI010000139.1, on the reverse strand, counting down.
CTATTCGAATTTCAGATTTTCGAGTTCAAAGATTTCAGTCTCATTCAGGTATTTCTAAATTTTGGTTTAGATTCGATTCAGATCTTTGCAGTTTAGTTCAGATTTGTATAACCCATTTAATTATTTTTAAAATTTAAAAATTCATTATATACTTTAATTTTCACAAATTTTATAAACAAAATAATATTACAAAATTAGTTAGGTTTACAACACGTTTTTTTTTTCCATTCAAATATTAGTTACCTTTTGATTTTGGGCTTATCATAAATTTTATTGGGTTTGCAATAATTAGATTCAAAAAATCGGTAATCCATTTAATTTATAGATCGTAAAAATTAAATAGATAAAATATAATTTGTATACCTCTATATGTTAATTATTTAAATATTTTTTGATGTTATTAACTTTAAAAATTATAATTGTTTTTAAAAATTTACAAAAACATCATTATCTAACGATGATTAATATATTCTATCTTAAACCAAAGAAAAAAAATTAAACCTATATTTATTCTAAAAATTTAACAAAAACATAATGCTTAATTATTTACTCGATTATATAAATCTATCAAGCTAAAAATTTAATTTTTAAAAAACTATCTAAATTTGTCTCATGTTACAATATCTTTGAAGATGGCAATAAAAAATATGTTATCAATCTTTATTATATAGTTACAATTTTAATAATAAAATAATAATCAATACATATATATAGAAGAAGATACAAATACATGTAGATAGTAAGAAACAATCTATTCAATGAAAAATGTAAAGATTGTAATGTTTTTAAAATTAGTAGATACACCTCATATATATTATAATATATACCGGTTAAGAATTGAAAAAAAAAAATATTTATTAAAAAAATAAACGAAAACAAAAACCTGCCCGGTCGGGCGGGTGAAAATCTAGTTACATTTTAAAAGGACTCTTACCGGAAAGTTTGTGACCAAGGGCTCATAGTAGCTACCTAACTTCACGTTCGCAAGATCAACAATCTCTCATGTGGTTCCTCCATCGACATCGACGTCTAAGAAATCGAAATTCGACATTGAGAAATGTATAGGACACATGTTGTGGTTTGCTTAGAGGTTCGACCAAATTTAACCCAAAAAATGATTCAGACGTTGCATAAGTTCGAGAGACTAGAGGTAGGCTATTATTAGAGTAGAACTCCAATTTGGCTCAACAAGGATGGTAGAGACTCCGTCTCAACAGCTAATTTCGGTGATCCACTTGCTGACATGACCACATCTGATATTACTAGACAACTCTTTCCAGTAATTTTCAAGAAAATGGATAACTTGAACCAAGACAGAAGCAAACATAGCACCCACACTTACAACCTCATTTCTCTGGACAAGACCACAAAGAAGTTGACAGTGCATGCTCTGCTTGGCATCCGGACATAGTATGATCTGGTTGGGGCTTGTACTATTTTTCGCAGGGCTCCTATAATACTTTCTCTTTATAAAACTTGTTACAGCCGGAGCGAGAGGCAAACCACAAGGAGTAGTGGATATCGGCTGAGTGAACGTAAACCTCGTCACCTTTCCTTGCTTATAACCATTGACATGCCTTCAATATCAAAAAAAAAAAAAGAAGATTAGATTAAATCCAACTTCGTCATGAAAGCGTCAATGATATATAAAAAGAGGATCCATGTGGAAATAAATTACTTGGACAAAACGAGTGAGCTAAGAGGGTAGCGACGAATAGAATATTCTCAAAAGATATGTTTTTTTTTTTGATAATCCATGTATCCGGACATCTCACTTAGTTCGACTATCCCACCGCGTCCAAACGGAACTGACGAGAAAGATCCTATAAGCCAAACGGAAACCATGTAAAATCCGTTGAGGCCGGGGCTCGAACTGGTGATGGCGGACACCTCAGCCGAAGTTCCTTTACCATCAGACCACGAGGCCCGGTTCTCAAAAAATATGTTGTTAGCAGGAAATATCTTTTGATTCCCACTTGAAGTTCGAGAGCTAAAATAACCATTACTGGTTCTCTTTAGATTCATCAAAATCTTTTCATCATGTAAATTAAGGAAACTCTTGTTAATTATTCAATGATAAGATTATGTATATACCGTAGGGAAAACGCAGTGATGGGGTTGGTTCCCAGAAGTGATATCAGATGGTTCTCCATTTGCAACATCAACATAAGGTTTAACATCTTCATAGCTCACCACCGGCACGTTCTTCTTAAACAGCTCTTTCTCGGAGCTTCCCTGGAGAAACCGTTGGAGGTACTCTGTGTTTGCGTTAGCATGGAGTATCTTGGTCAGTATATCGTCTTGTATTTGCTTCGCATTTGAGGTTAGCTCTTCTAGAACAGTGAGATCACAGCCTTGACTACTCATATTTGTTCTTTTTAGATTTCTGAACCACCAACCAATTGTCAGGAAGGGTTTCTTTATACAAGATGCAAAAAAGTAGTTAAAATGTCAAGCTGTGGAAGACGATTTGAATTTATAGAGATATAGTTTATACATGCTGTTGGGATTTCAACCTTACGAATCAATACCAAAAATTGTCTTTATTTACTAAAACCAGAAAAGTGTTTCTCAAGAACAAACCTAGAGATTACAATCTATTAATGATTAAAACTAAAACACTCTTATTTGCTTGTCTCGTGTTATCTCTCTCTTGCTGTTCGTTGCTGTTTTGGATTATTCCATAACGCTGCGAGGTCTCCTATTCCAATATTTTCCGTTTACTCTAAGGATTATTAGGTCAATCTCTTATTATCATACGGAATTGTGCGTTCTCGTACAATCGATAAAGCTTATTTGGATTCTATGCTAATGGTCTGGAATTGGGCTTAACGTTCCATACAAGCCAGGCTGGAATACGCGTTGATTTATTCGAAGATTTATATTTGTTTTGACTGACCAGAATAGTAGTGGATATCTGCCAATTTCCCTGATTAATGTCATTTTCTTCACTTTATACAAATGCATTATTTCTAAAAAATGTCAAGCGTGGAAGACATTTTTGATTTTTTTTATGGAGATGCTTTAACTAAAACGAATGGTAACCAGAATAAGTCAACAACCAAATAATAACGAATCCAAACAAAAGCCTACGTTGCTCCAACAGTTTTCCTCAAGCAGTTGAATTTTGAATTTGTTTTGTATCGACTAACGTAGTCTTGAATCTAAAATATTATCTTTCTCAGTGTTCAGATCATCTTCACTAGATTATGCTGTTTTCATTTGTAGTTTTAACTAGGTTTCTGAGAGAGGAATTGAATAACCTAAACTATATCACATCACCTCCTCAACAGGTTCTTCTTCATAAGAAGCTCCTCAGAGGTTAGAATTGCAGGATTTGGGAATTTTTTGCTTCTCTTCTATGTCCTCCTCCTATCTTTATAAACACTTAGTTTCTAACACAAATTGTTGTCATGTTTCCACCTCCAAATTCACTAGAATCGGTACTCCAATGGATGAGCCTCCGATTTGAGGATCAAATGCTAGAACACACTCATTGAGTTGTTCCTCGAGAGTAATCAAACAGATTAAAGCCGTATAGAACATAAAATCCCAGATTCATGCCAAGACTTTCAGTTACCAATGCTCTAATTAGGGCTTTAATTTCTTAACCTGAAATTTACTTTCAGGTTTTTTCTTCCAAGGCTTGAAAAGAAGAACTAGGAGTGCATGCCATAATCAGAATATATTAAGAAATGGACTGTTTTATTTATTTATAGGATAACAGACCAAACTATTATGAAAAAAAAGAAGATATAATATACCAATCATTACATTTATATTGAACTCTCAAACACACTAGCGATAGTAAAGGCACAAATTTGTCCACACAAAACCACTTTCACCAAATAACTCTGTTAATTAACTATTCATGTGATCTAGCTGTTTTTAGTGGTGGTCATCATCATATCCAAGCATATCACATTTGGATCAGACAGGAGGGGATCTGTCGCCGAAGAACCGAGCAAGAACCTTGTCTTCAAGAACTTTTAAAGCCTCAGCAGAGTTTATGCACGTAGGTGTCTTGTACTGAGACATAGAAGAACCTCGGGAGACAAAAAACTCCATGAGAGAATCAAACGTTCCTTGTTGCACCACTCTTATCTCTAGAGCTCCAATATGTTCATCTTCGCTTCTGAAGAGCCTATAAGCACCATTCAATGATTCCTCCATGATGCAACAACATTCCACCAATACCTTGGTATCAAGTGGTAGAACATCAGTGCTATTATAGTTGACTTTTGCTCTGAGTTCCATAAATAACGTAGTGACCCGGTACAGTGGAGATTTCAGCATAGCATGTGAAACCCGTCAACATTAATTCCGAAGATTCAAGAATGACAGTGGCACGAGCCAACGCATTTAAAAGATCTTCATCAGTCGTTGACTCTACATAGACGCTTAGAACCATACTTTTTCTACGTACGAATCTGAACTGAGGTGCCATATTGTAAAATCCAGTGACCTGTAAAACATCCCCCACTCTACATCTATGTAAACCTAGCAAACACAAACATTGAAAAAAAACATTAGCTAAAACAAAAAAAAAATAAGTAATTTCGATTTAATTACATTTTAAAAGGACTTACCGGAATAGTTTGTGACCAATATCTCATAGTAGTGACCCAACTTCACATTCACAAGATCAACAATCTCCCCAGCGGTGCCCCCATCGTCATCGACATCTATGAACTCGAAGTATGACATATTAGGTAGAAATGTGTAGGATACATATTGTGGTTTGCTTAGAGGTTCCAAATTTAACCCGAAAAATGCTTTAGAAGATGCATAGAGTTTAGAGACTAGAGGCAGTTCATTATTCGAGTAGAACTCCAATGTTGGGATGTATTGAGCCATAGTTCCTGTAACAATAGCTTCAATGCGTTTGGCTTTAGGCCAAAGTCGTGAAATTATACCTTGCCAAGATTTTTGTCCGCATTCATTTTCGATCAGATCAGCCAGTTCAGGATTTGGCTCACCGAGGATGGTAGAGACAGAGTCTCTACAACTAAGGTCGGTGATCCACTCGCTGACATGACCACATCTAATATTACTGGCCAACTCTTTCCAGTGATTTTGAAGAAAATGGATAACTTGAACCAAGACAGAAGCGAACATAGCACCAACACTTACAACCTCATCTCTCTGGACAAGACTACAGAGAAGTTGACAGTACATACTCTGTTTGGTGTCCGGACACAGTATGATTTGGTCGGGGCTTGGACTATTGTTTGCTAGGCTCCTATAGGATTCACTCTTTGTGAAGCTTGTTATCAAAGGAGCAAGAGGCAAACCACAAGGAGTTGTGGATATCGGATGAAGGAAGGTAAAACTCATCACCTTTCCTTGCTTAAAACCATCGAAATACCTTTTTGATTAAAATAAGAAGAAATCAATCCCTCGTTGTCATGATGCGTCAAATATGTAAAAGAAGGATGCATGTGGAAATTACTTGGACATAATGAAAGAGGCTATAGTAAGGCTGATTTGGATATTCTCATAGAAGATGTTGTTCGAAGGAAATATCTTTTGATTCCCACTTGAAGTTCCAGAGCTAAAATAACCATTGAATATTAATACAACACTTATATAACTATTTTGATTCATTAACATATTCATGTAAGTATAAGAAATTTCTTTTTGCTTAATCTAGATTTAATTAAGACCATCTCTAATGATTTAGTTTATTTTCTACTTCAGAATAGATTAACTCTATAAAAGTTGATTTATACTCTAATGATAATCTATTATAGAGTAAGCTCATTTTCTACTTTTTAACACACATTTTCTACTATTTATAGAATATTTTTGATTCATATTCTATTTCAAATGTAAAATAGAGTTGAATTGGAAATACTTTAAGAAACTCTTATTATTCAATGTTAAGATGGTGAGTGTGTAAAACCTTCGGAGAAACCCAGTGATGGGATTCCCAGAAATGATATCAGAGGGTTCTCCATTTGCAACCCGATCGATATAAGGCTTAACATCTTCATAGCTCACCACAGGTACGTTCTTCTTAAACAGCTCTTTGTCGGAGCTCCCCTGCAGAAAACGTCGGAGGTACTCTGTGTTTGCGTTAGCTTTGAGTATCTTGCTCAATACATCGTCCTGTATTTGCTTCGCATTTGATGTTAGCTCTTCTAGATCACAGCCTAGACGACTCATATTTGATCTTTTTAGATGTGTGATTCACTAATCCCCTAAGGGGGTTATTTATACAGAATGCAAAGAATTTTAAATTGTCAGTCATTTAAAATGATGTTGATTTGTTTAACGATAAAATCAATTATTGGTAGGGTTTATACAAGCCAGGCTTGCCATGGATCGATTGGATAAAGGCTAGTAGTTTAATGTATTAAACAAGATTTGGAAAAAACAAGATTTGTTAATCTGTCAGTCTCCTTGATTATTTTTTATACGTACAGATGCCAAAGTTTCTAAAATGAAAAACATGGAAGACTTTCTCAAAAAATAACGTGGAAGACGATTTTGGATTTATTTAAGGTGCGACTAATCTTACCAGATTATGAGACAGCTATACGAGGCTTCAAACCAAGTGTAACCGGGGCTCCGGACAAGCTGGTATGGCTAGGAACAAAGAACGGAGAATATTCCACAAAGTCTGGGTATTATGCTGCCGTCAACGATAGAGAGTATAACGTCCCTTCGACGAGTCTGAATGTCAATTGGAAACGCACAGTCTGGAACCTCCCATGCGCTCCTAAGGTCAGGCTCTTTGCGTGGAAGCCTCTCAAGGGAGCTCTTCCAGTAGGGGAAAGACTCGTGGAAAGACATGTTCCATTAGATCCTCGCTGCAAGCGATGTGGCTGTTCCGAATCTATTATTCATCTCCTTTTCCAGTGTTCGTTTGCTCAACGAGTCTGGCACCTTGCCCCTCTAACGACTACACTGAAGCTCAGCGGAATAATAGATTTGGCGTCTAGCTGGGAAAACATCTGCTCCCTAAAGTGTCTCCCACCTGCAGCCATTGAGACAGGGTCTCTTGCTCCCTGGATCTTATGGTCGCTGTGGAAGGCTAGAAACAAATTTGTTTTTGAGGGCTTCTCTGCCTCACCAGAGGATACGCTAACATCAGCAATCCTCCTAGCGCGGGAATGGAGCATGGAGGTCAAGAAAGAGCCATTAAAGACCCTGAGACAGATTCCTCCGGTCATCCAAACTCCGCCCAGAACAATAATAGTGCGAACAGACGCTGCTTGGGTGAACGAAACTAAAGATGCGGGTTTAGGTTGGTTCTTCTTACAGAGGAAGGAAGCTCATCCTTCTCAAAACCAACAAAGTGTGTGGATACGCCACTGATGGCAGAAGGACTGGCTCTTCGAGAGGCGGTTCGAGCTTGTGCAACTCTGAGGATAGCAACTGTAACCTTCCAGTCGGACTCGGCCCAACTCATCAAGATAGTGAATGAGGAAGCTACTGCAACAGAGCTCTATAGCATTGTTGCGGATTTAAAGTCTCTTGTTTCTGTGTTTGATTTTGTTTCTTTCTCCTGGATTCCAAGGGAGAGAAATGTTATTGCTGATGGCTTAGCAAAAGCTGCTTTGATTGTAGCTGGAACTCAGGTTGTTGGGGATGATGTTAATGCCTCCAACTAGCTTCTCTAATTAATCAATGGTTGTGTTTCAAAAAAAAAAAAGATTGTGATTCACCAATTCCCTAAAAGCATCTCTAATATACATTTTCTATAACTGGTAAGTTTTCTGGGAACAAAAAAATGTATAGAAATAAAATAAAATAAATTAAAAAAATACTTGTTTTTTTTTTCAAATTTCTCGAAGAAGGGTTTTGTTTTTTTATTTTTCTAAAAAAAGAAATGAGAAGAATGAAAGGAACAAAATATTTCTTGTTAATAATGGTTTTGTTTTAGAAATGATAAGGAATTAAATATATCTTTTCATTTTTGGTAATCATTCAAAATCAGTATCTTGGGTTCAGAGCATTTTATTCTTACCTATTCGATTTTGTGGAGATATTTTTCTCTAAAATGAAGATCTTTATATAATATATAATATATTAGATTTGCTCCAATTTATGACTTTATAATATATAATATATAATATATTAGATTTGCATCAAACTGTTATAACACCTCTCCATCATCCTAATATACAAAACTAGGTATGGGCATAATCTCGAATCCGAACCCGATCTGAAGTAAGAATATCGGTTCAGTTACGGATCTAGCCAAAAACACGATTGATTTCATTTACTTTAGGGTTTCGGGTTCGGTTCCGTTTAGCCGATAACAGAAGAGTAACCCGAGTTGAACTGAACAAATACAAAGCTGATAGTATGAAACGTGACAAAAGAATTCATCTGATTCCAAATGAAATGATGCAAAATAAAGGATAAATAAAAAATTTAGTTTATCTAACTAGCATGGATTATCAGTTTAAGTTTTTAGGCATGTTTACTATAATATCTAATTATTGATATATATATATATATATATATATATATATAATATGAAAAGTAATATTTTCACAACATAATATATATACATATAAATATATATGTATAAAATTTAATTTAATATATCATTGTAAGATGAATTCCATATTTATAAATTAATCTAAATCATAATTAAATTAATAAGTTTCAATCAAATAATAAACAATTCAATCTATTACACTTTCAAATTGTCATGCATATATTTAAACTTAATTTTTTTTCAGAGTAATTATGCAAAGAATACAATTAAATGAATAAATTCCATATGTTCAGATATATATTTTACTTTCTAAAATACTGTTAAAAATGTCCTAAAATATAAAATCATAGTCAAATCATAACAATATTGGCAAAACCAGCGCGTAGCGGCAAACCCCTAGTTTAGTAAGAAAGAAGAGAAGATGTAATGCTCCAATCATAGATTTAAGCATATAACACTCATTGTAAAACCACACAATCCGCACTTAAACCACACTCACCTAGTAACTTTACTGCTTCATTATTCTTCAAAGTAGGAGATCAGATAGGAGGGGATTTGTCGCTGAAGAAGCGAGCAAGAACCTTGTCTTCAAGGACCTTTAAGGCCTCGGCAGATTTTAAGCACATAGGTGTCTTGTACTGAGATACAGAAGAACCTCGAGAGACCAAAAACTCCATGAGAGAATCAAACGGTCCTTGTTGCACCACTCTTATCTCTAGAGCTCCAATATGTTCATCTTTGCTGCTTCTGAAGAGCTTATACGGCAATGATTCCTTCGTGACACGACATTCCACCAATACCTTGTTATCAAGAGGTACAACATTAGTGGTCTTGTTGACTTTTGCTCTGAGTTCCATATAAATAACGTAGTGACCGGGTACAGTGGAGATATCAGCATAGCATGTGAAACCCATGAACATATATACGAAGATTCAAGAACGACAGTGGCACGAGCCAACGCCTTTAATAGGTCTTCTTCAGTCGTTGACTCTACATAGACGCTTAGAACCGTATTTTTTCTACGTACGAATCTGAACTGAGGTGCCATGTTGTTAAAACCAGTGACCTGTAAAACATCCCCCACTCTACATCTGTGCAAACCTAACAACACAATCATATCGTAACAAGTAACAACATAAGCTAAAATATAAACAAGAAGTATCGATTTAATTACTAATAATAATACAATTGTCAGCGACTCTACCGGAAAAGTTTGTGACCAAGGGCTCATAGTAGTGACCCAACTTCACATTCAAGATCAACAATCTCGCCATCGACATCTATGAACTCGAAGTATGACATGTTTGCTAGAAATGTGTAGGAAACATGTTGTGGTTTGCTTAGAGGTTCCAAATTTAACCCGAAAAATGCTTCAGACGAACAATGCATAAATTTTAGAGACTAGAGGAAGTTCATTATTAGTGTAGAACTCCAATGCTGGGATGTATTGAGACATAGTTCCTGTACCCGTAGCATCAATATATTTGGCTTTAGGCCAAAGTCGTGAAATTATACCTTGCCGAGATTTTTGTCCGCATTCGTTTTCGATCAGATCAGCCAGTTCAGGCTTTGGCTCACCAAGGATGGTATAGATATAGTATCTACAACTAATATCGGTGATCCACTCGCTGACATGACCACAGCTGATATTACTGGCCAACTCTATCCAGTAAGTTTTAAGAAAATGGATAACTTGAAGCATGACAGAAGCGAACATAGCACCAACACTTACAACCTCATCTCTCTGGACAAGACCAGAGAGAAGTTGACATACATACTCTGTTTGGTGTCCGGACACAGTATGATCTGGTCGGGGCTTGTACTATTTTTGGCGAGGCTCCTATAATGTTTACTCTTTGTGAAGCTTGTTGCCACAGGAGCAAGAGGCAAACCACAAGGAGTTATGGATATCGGATGAGTGAAGGTAAACCTCATCACCTTTCCTTGCTTAAAACAATCGAAATACCTTTATTATTAATTAATTAGAAAAGGGATTTCAATCCATCGTTTCGTTGTCATGAAAGCGCATATGTATAAAAGAAGGATGCATGTGGAAATTACTTGGACATAATGGCCGACGTTATTGCAAAGATGATTTGAATATTCTCAGACAAGATGTTGTTCGCTGGAAATATCTTTTGAGTCCCACTTGAAGTTCCAGAGCTAAAATAACCAATGAAATACAACACTTATGTATAACTATCTAGATTCTTAAAAATATTTATGTAAATATAAGAAACTCTTGTTATTCAATGATATTAACATACCTTCGGAGAAACGCAGTGATGGGGTTCCCAGAAATGACATCAGAGGGTTCTCCATTTGCAACACGATCGATATAAGGCTTAACGTCTTCATAGCTCACCACCGGTACGTTCTTCTTAAACAGCTCTTTATCAGATCTACCATGGAGGAAACGTCGGAGGTATTCTGTGCTTGCGTTAGCTTTGAGTATCTTGGTCAATACATCGTCTTGTATTTGCTTCGCGTTTGAGGTTAGCTCTTCTAGAACAGTGATATCACAGCCTAGACTACTCATATTTGTTCTACTCATTCACCACCCCCGTATTAGGGGTTTCTTTGTACAAGATAAAACACCATTATTGGTATGAGAATAATTTTTGATGGGACTCACACCATTATCAAAATACTATTTCAGAGTTTTGTTTGATTGTGTTACCGTCTCCTCTGCTGTTTTACCTTTTCCCTCTTTATATATAATTTTTATTTATTTCTGAGAAGCCAAGCCGACAATGGATTAATCCACTCTTAATCCTAAGCAGACTAGTGTATGTAATGTATAAACCAGATTTGGTTATCTGCTATAAGTCATCAATAAGCCAATGATAACGAATGCAAATAGAAGCTCCCTGCATTGCTGCAACTAAAACAGATTCTGCGAAATATTCAAGTCTGAGATGCTATCTTTATAACGATACAGTCAAGCATTTGAAATTGTTTTGGTCGTCCCTCTACAGACTACACCATCCATTAAAAAGAGAGCGTTACAACATTGAAGAATCTAAAAACAAAGGAAACCGAAACTCAAAAAAGGGACTTTGTATCCCAAAGATGCAGAACATTTTCTGTATATCCGAGGCTAGACCCTCATACTTTCTCCGTGATGCCTCTGTCTCGTGACAAGACTCTTGTCTCAGTCCCGCAGCAAAAAATCAGCATCAAACTGTATTGAATCTTAAACCACTAGAATCAAAGTGCGAACAATAACGAATCCAAACAAAAGTCTACGTTTTTTCCTAACAGTTTCCCTCAAACATTTGAATATGTTTCGGTCGTCCCAAATCCATTAAGCGATACTGAAAAAAAATCAAAACAGTGTTAATCAATTCCTTGTTTTGTACGTTTCCCCTAGCACAGTAGTACAGTACATATTATTCGGAAACATGGTTCTGTACGTTAGGACATCTGCGCCTTCTACTACTCTCTTTCTTTCTCCATAATGCCCTTGTCTTGTCTTACTCCCCGGAAATGGTCAACAAAACATCAGCATCTTCACTAGATTCTGTTGTTTTCATTTGTGGTTTTAACTCTTTGAGCTATGCGGTGAGAGTAATCAAACCGATTAGTCTCTTATATTATCCCAAGACATTTTCATTGATCAATGCTCACTGGTTATGGTTTTCATAACATTATTTTTTTTTAAACATAAGAATGCATCAATCACATTTAACTGAAACACCCACAACAGTAAACACGACAACAAAAGAGAAAAAGCACACAAGACATACCACAAGCACACGCATACCACTCTCAGACAACTTTATTGCTTCATTATTCGGCTGATATGTAGTTTTTTTATGGTGGTGGTCATCATCACATCTTAATCAGATAGGAGGGGATTTGTCGTTGAAGAACCGAGCAAGAACCTTGTCTTCAAGAACCTTTAAAGCCTCAACAGAATTTATGGATATAGGTGTCTTGTATTGAGTTATAGAAGTACCTCGGGCGACAAAAAAGTCCATGAGAGAATCAAACGTTCCCTCTTGCACTACTCTTATCTCTAGAGCTCCAATCGAACCTTCTCTGCTCCTGAAGTGCCTATAAATCCTATTCAATGATTCCTCCATGACACAACAACATTCCACTAGTACCTTGTTAACAAGTGACAGAACATTAGTGATATTGTTGTTGACTTTTGATTTGAGCTCCAAGTAAAAAACATAGTGACCCGGTACAGTGGAGATATCGGCATAAGATGTGAAACCCATCGACACTAAATCCGAAGATTCAAGAACTACTGTGGCACGAGCCAACGCATTTAAAACATCTTCTTCAGTCGTTGTCTCTAGGTGAACGCTTAAAACCGATTTTTTTCTACGTACAAATCTGAACTGAGGTGCCATATTGTAAAAACCAGTGACCTGTAAAACATCCCCCACTCTACATCTGTGTAAACCTAACAAATATAACATTTAAAAAAACATTAGCTAAAAAAAAATTATAGTTTTTATTTAGTTAATAATAGACTACCTGAAAAGTTTGTGACCAATATCTCATAGTAGTGACCTAACTTCACATTCACAAGATCAACAATCTCCCCCTCGGTTCCTCCATCGACATCTAAGAACTCGAAGTATGACATGTTTGGTAGAAATGTGTAGGACACATGTTTGCTTAGAGGTTCCAAATTTAACCCGAAAAATGCTTCAGACGAAGCATACCTTAGGGAAACTAGAGGCAGTTCATTATTAGTGTAGAACTCCAATGCTGGGATGTATTGAGCCATACTTCCTGTAAAAATAGCTTCGATGCATTTGGCTTTAGGCCAAAGTCGTGAAACTATACCTTGCCAAGATTTTTTTCCGCACACATTTTCGATTTGATCTGCCAATTCTGGATTTGGCTCAACAAGGACGGTAGAGACAGAGTCTCGACAACCAAGGTCGGTGATCCACTCGCTGACATGACCACATCTGATATTACTAGACAACTCTTTCCAGTAATTTTCAAGAAAATGGATAACTTGAACCAAAACAGCAGCGAACACAGCACCAACACTTACAACCTCATCTCTCTGGACAAGACCACAGAGAAGTTGACAGTACATACTCTGTTTGGCGTCCGTACACAGTATGATCTGGTCGGGGCTTGGACTATTTTTTGCCATGCTCCTATAGTGTTCACTCTTCATGAAGCTTGTTACCGTAGGAGCAAGAGGCAAACCACCAGGAGTTGTGGATGTCCGATGAATGAAGGTAAACCTAATAACCTTTCCTTGCTTATAACCATCGAAAGACCTTTATTATTTAATCAGAAAAAAAGAAGAACATATCAATTCATCGTTGTGTCATGAAAGCGTCAAATTTACAAAAGAAGGATGATTGTGGAAATTTACTTGGACATAACGAGAGAGCTTAGCGTATAGAAGATTTGAATATTCTTCAAGAAAATGCTGTTCGCAGGAAATATCTTTTGATTCCCACTTGAAGTTCCAGAGCTAAATAACACCATTAGTTACAACTCTTTAGATTTATCAAAATCTTTTATAATGTAAAATAATCAACTCTTGCTTATTTAAATGATACGATGGTGTATATACTACCTTACTAAAAACGCAGTGATGGGTTCCCCCGAAATTACATCCGAGGGTTCTCCGTTTGCAACACGATCGATATAAGGCTTAAGATCTTCATAGCTCACCACCGGTACGTTCTTCTTGAACAGCTCTTTATCAGAGCTCCCCTGGAGAAACTGTTGGAGGTACTCTGTGTTCGCGTTAGCTTTGAGTATCTTGGTCAATACATTGTCTTGTATTTGCTTCGCATTTGATGCTAGCTCTTCTAGAACAGTGAGATCACTGCCCAGATTACTCATATTTGTTCCACTCATTCACCACCCCATATCAGCGGTTTCTTTATACAGATAGAACACCATTATTGGTGAGGCCCATCAAAAAGCTGACCACTGAAGGACAGGCAATAGCAAACCACTATTGGTGAGACCCATCAAAAAACTGACCGCTCAATGACAAGCAATAGCAACTTATCATTTCAGAGTTTTGTTTAATTGCCTCCTCTGCTGTTTTACCTTTTCCCTTTTTGTATCTTTTTTATTACTGAGGAGACCAAGAGGTAAATGGACCAAGGCATTTGTCCTAACCGGACTAGTGTAACGTACTATAAATAAGATTTGGTTATCTGCTACTTAGTAAACAAGCCAGTGATAACGAAACCAAATAGAAACGCCTACATTGCTGCAACATTGCATATAACAGAGATTCTGCGAAATATCCAGGTCTGAGATGCTATCTTTAAAACGATATAGTCAAGCATTTGAAATTGTTTTGGTCATATCCCACTACACAATCCATTAAACGGAAAGCATTACAATATTGAAGAATCTAAAAACAGAGGAAAGCGAAACTCAAAGAGGGACTTTGTATCCCAAAGATGCCGAGCATTCTGTATATCCAAGGCTAGACCGTCATTACCACCACTTCTTATCTCCGTGATGCCTCTGTCTTGTGACAAGACTCTTGTCTTAGTCCCTGCAAATGCGTAGCAAAACATCAGCATCAAACTGTATTGACTTTTTTAGGGACATGGTGGTTACATCTACATGGCTGGTAATCATGAAAACTAGAGATGTCTCTTTGTGAATAGACACCATTAGAATCAAAGCAAAGAGACTTGTATATTTCTCTACTCAAGCGCAAAATCATGACCCCCTATGATGCAACATACAGTCGATATCTTAATATATGTCCTAATGGTTCCTTGGGAAGTTGATTCTCTACCATTAATCCTAAGTTGAAACTATTACCAGACAATGATATAGTAAATGCAAGACTACTACAACGAAAACTCTAATCACTGCTACAACTAGTAACAAGCCTTAAGCATTTATTGAACGCACGTATCAAGATAATATAACAAAGTAGATTGGAAGAAGATCACTTACCAGTACTTAATCAAGCCGTCCCATCCACAAGTTGCCACTTTGCTCTGTTCCAGAGGATGCCACTCGGCTCCAATGCACACTCCGTTGTGACATTTAAGAGTCTTGAATACTCTGCAGCTCTTCCAGTCCCAAAACCAGCACTTACCCTCGCCATCTCCCGACATTACAAACCGTCCATCCGGCGAGAAATTAACTTGGCATGCATAACCGGCAACAATATGCCCTGCAAACCTCTTCTTCTTATTCAGCTGAAACCTCTCCCTGGTACCGTAGATCAGAATCTGGTTGTCCAAACTCTGCGCCGCAAGCCACTTCCCATTCGGGTGAACAGAAATGGCAGGCATGGAGTGCATATGAGGCTCGCTGATATACTTGATAACCACCGGTATCCCAAACTCCCACACACGTAGAGACTTATCATCACTCGACGTGACAAACCTTCTGTTATTATCCACAAACGTGATTGTATTAACCGCCCCCAAGTGCTGATCATACTCCTGAGTAATCTCCCCGGAATTAATATCCCACTGCACTATCTTCTTATCACTCATCCCCGCCAACAAAATATTCTGCTTGTCATCATCAGGATTCAGCTTAACCACATAGGGAATCTTCCCAGTGGAGAAAGTCGATATAACCTGACCAGTCTCCGTGTCCCAATACTTAATATTCTTATCATACCCAGCAGTCAAGAACTTAGTCCCATCGTTAGAGAAACAAATATCCCTCACAGCTTTACCGTGACCCATGTAAGTCCTCATACACTTACCAGAGTTATACACATCCCAAATCTTAACCTTGCAATCCATACCTGCAGAGAGAAGCAAATGTCCATGCTTTGGGAAGAACCGAATCGCGGAAACACCTTTCGTGTGACCGCTCCACGTATGAACCAAACGCTTAGGGATATAACAATGGTCATTGTTCGCCTTCGCGTCTTTAGGAGCTTCGATCCACGACCTCCCTTGATAATCTTTATCCTCTTTACCATGGAATGTACTCTTATCTGTATAAGGCTCTCCTTTAGCTTCTCCCTGTTGACTCTTCTCCTCCTTCTTCTTGGCGTGATCCTCTGCGTACTTCTTCTGCTCCTCAGTCAACTCCCCTTGAACAACCTCCTTCTTCCTCGACCAAGGACTCTTCCTATTCTTCAACAACCACGCCTCCGTCGCCGGATTCTCAGCCTCAGGCTCGATCTCCTCTCTCTTCTCTTCTCCTTTGCTCTCCTCGAGCTTCCTCCTCTTCTGGTCGCTCTGCTTGATATTATAAACCGAAACGCCGTCGTTCTGCTTCAACGCCTCCGCGTCGCCGACGTAGTTCATCCCGGAGGGATCCGCCGCGTAGCCGTACTTCTGGAACGTGCTGTACTGCTCGTCGAAGACGAAGGACCCGATCGATGCGTCTTCAACAAACCCTAGCTTGTGATTCCGCATCCCCTGCGCGATCCCGTCCTTCGCGTAGGGGTGGGCCGGGCCGTAGATCGGGGCCCAGAGCTGCTCGTAGGTTGGGTTGAACACGACGGCGTGCTGCGTGGGATTGATCGGGTTCGATTTCGATTGGTCAGCGTTGGATACGGTGAGGGCGAGCGCAGTGTCGTCGACCTCCGGGGCGGAGGATTTCGCCTTTAGCATACGAGGCGGTGAAGATTCCGGTGAAGAAGATGCGTCTTCTCCTCCGTCGTAGGATTGAATCAGATCCATCTCTCGCGATTTTGCTAGATTTGCGCCACTACTGTTCTGAGAGTCTTTTTAAGGGTTTCAGAATTGCTCTTTATTGCAATTTTGTGAAACTTGGAAGGTAAACCCTAACGTTTGTTTGGTTTTTCACATTTACCCCGCTAGTGTTGTTTTTTAACATTTACGTCCCTTCGTCTTACTCGATTGTTGACTTTTGTCATATACCTTTTTTACATGCCTCTTTCTCCTCATATATCAAAATAGTACTAAACAACGACCAAAATAAAATACTACGGACCAATTTGAAATCATAGCAAGTCAAACCGAATAAAACCGAAAGCAACATTTAAGGTTTCTTCTGTTGACAGTGGTAAGATCAAACGTAGCGAAATGTGTGTTTTCTTTTGTAGCGAAATGTGTGTTTTCTTTTGTTTCTCGTTGAGTGAGGTCACTGATGTTCTTGAACTCAACAATCACCGCCTACGGTCATCAGATACCTTTTTATGGACCATTCATCATTACCTTCTGTGGCCGCAAATAAACCATATATTCTAAGCTTAAATCATAAACCGTAATTCATTAACTCAAATTCTATATCCTAAATGTTTGGATTAATGTATATTGTTTCTTTAGAATTTAAGATTAGAAATCAAGATTTGGGTTTATAGTCCATGATTTGGGTTTACGGTTTAAGATTTAAGTTTAGAGTATAAGATTTATTTTAGAATTTAGAATTTTGGATTTAGGATATAAAGTTTATGGTATAGGATTGGATTTATGGTTTAGATTTATGGTTTATGATTTGAGTTTATAGTTTAGAATTTGGATTTAAGATATAGAGTTTAGATATATGATTTACGGTTTATAATATAGAAATTGGGTTTAAGATCTAAAGTTTGAGTTTAGGGTTTAGCTGACGACATTAACACCGTTGAAATTGACATTTAATTATTTTGGGTTTTTTAAAGAATATATATATATATATATATTTTTTTTTTTTTTTTTTTATTTATTTATGTGACATTTGATTTAATAGAATGGATGTGAATATAAATTGTTCATTCTAGAAGTGAACCTGTGTGAACCTAGGTTTTGTTCACTTTTGTCATATACCTTTTTGGGTCAAATTGTCATATACCTTTTTACATGGCTCTTTCTCATCACATATCAAAATAGTAATAAACCAAAAATACTATGGATCCAATTTGAAATTATAGCAAGTCAAACCGAAAGCAACATTTAAGGTTTCTTCTGTTGACGGTGGTGAGATCAAACGTGGCGAAATGTGTGTTTTCTTTTGCTTCTCGTTGAGTGAGGTCAATGATGTTCTCATTCATCGGAACTTATAGAAGAGATACAAATTAAACTATTCTTATTTCAGCTCTACTAGTTTGTCGTGTCTGAAGGAGTCAACCCAACCCTGTGTTTTTTATTTCTGTTCTTTTTTTACATTTTTCTAGTTCTAATATAAATTTTGAATTAATACCAATTACTTTTTTTTGTCAACATACCAATTACTTGACTGTTGTTTTCAAGTAAACTATATTTTTGTTCGACTAAAAATAGTTATAAAACTTAACAAACAGGTAGTTTGTATATTTATGAAATAAAAATATATGTACACATAGAGAAGATTTGATAACAAGTTCTTTTTAACATCTTCTCTATTAAAAGAGAAGTATTACTTTTATTTACCATGAGAAGTCATATTAGGTTCATTTCCTCAACTATATCTATTTAATTATTTATAATACTCAATTAAATATATAATGTTATTACAAAACCTTGACAGTTATAAAAATATTAATAATAAATTAATTTTAACTGCAAAATTAAATTATGCTTTTAGTTAACATAATCTATTGAGAATATCCTAACAAAATCTTTTAAAAAAAATAAATATTATATTAAATTCATGCAGTATTAATTTGTAGTTAATAATATAGTTTTAAATATATATTTACTATAAAAAAAATATATGTTTTATAATTTTTTTTTAAATTATAGTCAATATTATACTAAATTTATATGTTTGTAAAATGAAAATTTACTCTGCACGGATGTGCGGATTCAAGTTTAATTTTCATGTTATTTAAGATGTATGATGTATGCTTAAAGATCAAAGTTTACTAGAGCGGCAAGAGTCGTTGTCTAATAGCTTTTTAGGAGAAGCCGTGTTGTTTAATAATTTTGTGTCGATATAGATTTACAAATTACTCAAATGAAAATATATATGCATTGACTTTAAGAAAATATAATCAGCCTATTTCATTAATAAAATCATTTACGCATGCTAACATAACCGAACTCAAAAAACAACATAAAATGCACATCTCCTGTTTAAAAGACTTATATATTTTTTGGTAAAAAGTAAGAACACACTCTGAGAATATTGCGCATAGACTAATAATTTAGAATATATCAAAAGATGATATCCCTTAGTCTCTCTTCTATCCTTGATGGATCGATACCGATCCGACATATGATGGCCTGCAAAAATATTCATGTAGGCGATTAAATACATGATATCTAATATCAAAAAAATAATCAAAATTATTATCAAAAGAACGTGACACTGACACATGCATGTGCTTGTGTATGTAATATATATATATATGTGTGTGTGTGTGTGTGTGTGTGTGTGTGTGTGTGTGTGTGTGTGTGTGTGTGTGTGTATGTGTGTGTGGATGCGTACTATTACGTACCTGAGCTGTGATTGTGTAAGTGATCCTATCATTCAAGTTCTGAAGATTAGCACTCATAACTCGAGCTCCTTCTTCTTCAAAAACACTTACAAGCTCATGTAGCATCACTCTTTTCATGTTCAGATCCATAATCAGATTCATATTTATGATCGATCCCCGCGAACAAATACTGAGTTTCGGCAGAACAAACGACGACCCTTCAGAGTGATTCCCCACTTCTCCTAACAAAGTCTTTTTCTTATCCCTCAAATTGTTTACCTTCTCTTTTAATTGTATCATGTATGATGCCGAATGGTCTATAAGCTGAGGCACCGATAACTGTTAGAGCCAACAAAAATCCTAAGTTAGAAACTTTTATGTTTTGCATGGAATGTGTTGATCAATGTATATTACATACATAACTAGAACGTAAAAAGCCAATAAGTGATCACTTGCTTTTAGTTTGCACTATAATTAGAGAACAGACCCTATGAGTGGGAGAAACGTGAGAAGAGAGTGTAGAGAAGAGATGTTTCATGCGCATTCGTCGCTCTTTCTCTCTGAGGTTTCGCTGTTCCTTCCAGGGCATTGAGCTCCCTACTCCTAATTCTCTTCCCCTCTGCTTCGTCATTTTTTGTTGTTGTTTTTTAAAGCTTCTATGTTACTTTTTTTTCTCTCTTTTCAACCCCATCTCATCACTTTAGCAGTGTATATATAAAGACATTTTTTTTGTAACTGGTATATATAAAGACATAATGAGAGAGCGACAGATGAGAGTCGCAAATCTCAATTTTGATAGAAAGAGCTGGGAAGTTTAAAGGAAAGTGATTTTACCCAAAAAAAAAAGTTTATAGGAAAGTGATGTTTTTCTAATAAATTCGTGGTACTTGTGTTTGCGTCCATGAGCTTACACACTACTTAATAACGTGCGTGCTTTATTATTCTTTTCACTCTTAGAAGTTCGAGATACGAAAGTTTCCGAAAAAAGTTCATCGGCCAACGTAAAATATATTGGCTGGAGACATTTCAAGGCCCTTGGCTACATGCTATAGTTTTTTTTATCCGGGTACTTAACTATATAAGTTTTGGTCCAGCGATGAGCTGCTAGAAAGTATATACAGTAGGTTTGTACAAAATTCTTATAAAAGACCATTCCAGTGGCATAATTAATAGTCAGATGATCATAAACAAAAGAAAGAAAATTTCCTTACAAAGTAGTATGCATATCCAATCGACATATAAAGGGAAACTGTTTTGTATTTTCAATATATAGAGAAAGAGACACCACACAACAAATCAATTCCATGTTCAGTTAATAAGGTGCGCATATTTATTATCTGATTACTGGTTAGAAAAGCTAAGACTATTCAACATGTACAAGGAAAAGGACACAAACCATTCCCTACATAAATTAAAGACTAGTGCAGTGTTTGGCTGTATTACCGACATCTTTCACTGAGACACAGTTTAGTTATTGTATATCAAGAACCGAACGTCTACAGGGAACGATCTAAGAGTTTAGTAATTAATTTGAAGATCCGATCGAGGACCATATTGCGGCTGCTTGATAGGATCGGCCACATCGTATAGGTAATAGGTTTGGAATATCTTATGATTAATTTCAGTTTATTAATATGGCTGCTTGCTTGATAGGATCGGCCACATCGTATATAGGTTTAATATCTTATGATTGTCCCTTACTAGAAACTGAAATTAACCATAAGATATTCAAAACCTATACGATGTGGCCGATCATATATAAATTCGTACCATAGTATATATATATATATATTATGTGTGTGTGTGTGTGTGAAATTTTGATGACGCTGTTTTGATATATAAAATTATATCTAGTTGTAAGATATCTTTTTTATTTTGATTTTATTGATTCAAATGATAAATAAGCTTTTGTCCTCTAAAATTGATTAAGGCTTTATTAAATTTTATTTATTCAGCAACATTGAAAAGTGAACTTGTTCGTATATTTACTAGATGAAACTTCATTTTCTGGATAACTTTTTTGCTATTAATAAATACTTGAATAAAAATAAATAATCTGTTGTTAAGCGTGGACATTATCATATTCTGTATTCTAGTGAATCTGGCCTATTTGTAAGCAGAATCACAAAATGTAGTGTTGTAAAAAAAATCACAAAATGTAGTAGTGTAAATTCCAAACTAATTATTATTTAAAAAAAATCGAAATATAAAATTTAAATTTATTGAAACTAAATCAAATAAAAGTAGGTATAAATTTTATTTGATAGCTACTTTACACAAAAATCAAAAGTTGACCATAATTCGAATCTATATATATAAAATAATTTTTTTTTCTGTTTTTGTGATACGTGGAAGAGAGATTTGTTGACATGTGTCTTTTTTTTTACATTTTAAGTTATTTCGTTTTAGATTATTACAATTTGATTCACCACAATATAATTATGTACTATTTAATCTTTTCACACTAATTTCTATCATTTTAGTTTTGATAATCTATTTTATTGGTCACCAAAATGCAATATGAAATAAGTAAAATAATATAAATATAGTTTAAATATTTAATTTATTCAAAACTAAAAAATAAAATAATTCTCAATTTTTCTTTAGTTCTATTATTTCATTTATAAATTATATATTATTTTAATATTTACTAAACTAAGAAGAATATAATAGATCATAAACATAATTTAAACATAAAATTTTTGTTATCATATAAAAAAGCAAAATGCAAAAAAAAAAAACTCAGTAACTCAATAAAATTCTTAAACTAAAAAAAGATTAAGAACAAAGACTAACTTTTCCTCACTTTATCATAGAGCATCTTAGCATAACAAACAGAAGTCAGAAAATGGTTAGAAAAATAAATTCCGAGACAAAGCAATATGTCGAAGACAAAAAAGCCGAGATTAAAAACCAATGCAAAGAAGCAATAAAATGGGTTATAGAAAAAATAGTCAATGAAAGGTCAAAATCGCTAAGAAGTAGGAAGATACATGTCTAACGCACCATAAAAACAACCACCAGTTAAGAAGTAAGAAACATCTCACAAACTAAAAAAGAACATACAAGACGTACATGCCAGCGAAGAATCACAAAGCTGTGGATAGAAGAGACCAAAACTCCAAGAGACTAACTGACAAAGAACTTTTCAAGGTCCTAATGCTCAAATCCTTATAGTACTTAAGGTATCAATCCATTCCTAGGTGATTTCAAATCAAAGAGAATGCAAGTCCATGCTAAATCTAAGTGCAATCAAGTTTTAAAAGTGATTATGAACTGTAACTATTCTAGAAATGCAATAAATGATCAAGCTTTATCAATATGAAGCAAGAGGACTCATGGGGCTAGGCATATGATCTTGGGTGATGTAGATCCAATCTAAGGGTGGCAAACTATCAATCAAACAATTTCCTTATGCCTAGACACAATACTAAACAAGCTCTATCCCTAGATAAATGTTCATTTGCTAAAGCAACTCAAACATCAAATCCCTTTGGCTGAATATTGCTAAAGCAATCATTGAGAACAAGTCTAATAGCAATCCTAGCACTTTTGACATCAAATCCCTTTGGCAAAGCAAGCTAAAAGCATTGAAGAGTTGGTTCAGGCATTTCATCATACACCTTCCGGGCATGAAATGCCTAAGGATCTATTTTAGTATGATCAAGACTAAAATAGCATTGAGAACCCTCAACAAGCAAGGAAACAAGTAGATCTAACACTAAACACCCTAGATCTTCACTAATCACCCTTAATCACCCTAGCCCATGAATCCTAGATTAGTCTACTCACTAATAGACATGAATAACCCCAAAATCATGGATGATTCAAGGCTAAACATGATTAGAGAGCAAGATAATCACACAAACACAAAGAAATAAGAAGAAAATAAACTAAAGATTCAATCTTTCTTCAAGGTTTCAATGTGTTCTTTTGAGAAAACAAGATAAGTCCCAATATTAGGGTTACAAGAGTATTTATACTAATCATAGAAAACCCTTAAAACATCATTGAAATTACTCAAATGCCCTTTTCTAAACATGAAAATCGTCCAAGAGAAGTTAACACCCGGGTCAGAAGAAACCTTGACCAACCCGGGTATGGGAGGCCGGGTGTGATGATCCGGTACGTGCGGGTAACTCGTCCCGCGTACTGCCACCCGCGTGCTTCGCTCCTTCTCTTCCTTATCGCGGTACCCGGGTGAGTGTACCCGGGTGTGACTGGCCGGGTGTCTCCCTCGATCCAGTACGTGCGGCTCCTCCAGGTCGGGTGTGCTAGGCCGGGTGCCTTCTTCTCTTTTTCGTCCCGGTACCCGGGTATGCTGACCCGGGTGTGACCGGCCGGGTATCTTCCTCGTCTCAAGACGTGCGGGTACGTGAGGCCGGGTGGCTCCAGGCCGGGTGTCTTCTTCTTCAATCACGTCCCGGTACGCGGGTGCTTCTACCCGGGTATGACCACCCGGGTGCGACTCGACCAAATCCATAGTTTCTTTGCTTTGTCTTGGCTATCATTTCATTCTTGACTTCTTTTTGGGTCTTTAAGCTCCCAAACACTTCAAATCACACCATAAGATGTTCCAACACCTGATTAAGACCAATGCATGCAAAATGGACCTAAAGGAATCTAATACTAAGTCTAAATGCTCAAAATGCACATGAATCTAAAGCTAAAAACATGTAAATATGTATGATATCAACTCCCCCACACTAGTCTTTTACTTGTCCTCAAGTAATCTTCTCAAAACACAAGGAGGGAAAACTCACAACCAAAAGAAGCTCTTCTTTGCTCTCAGCCTAACAACCTATCACAATCATGCCAAATAGCAATGAGCAAAGACTTTTTCCATCTCTAACTTCTCTAGGCCTATCATAACTCTTTTGCACATTTACACCTCATCATCATGATTCCACAAACCACAAATCTACTAACTCTCTAACAATCAACAAGCAACTCAATAGAAATCTTGCAAATGGTCAAATGGTCCAAGTCATTTGGTTTGGTAAGAAAAGGTTTTAATGTGAAGTGAAGCAAGGAGTTAAAGATATATATATATATAAAAAATATTTTTTTTTTTTTTTGGGTGGCTTACTCTCAAAACAAGTAGCCTTGACATTGCACATAATATATCTAAGAAAGGGATCAACTCATGCATACAATGCTCAATCTCCATTATTCTACCCTTTTCCTAAATAATCATAACTAAATACTTATCCCCAATGTCAAACCCAACTCACTTCACTCACCCAAAGACATTTTAAGATACTCAAAGATAATTTCTCACTTAGAACTCTTTCTTTTTGAAGTCTACAAGGGATTTTCATATTTTAAAACACTTCTAATCTTTCACTAAACTTTGTTAGCCCCCTTTTATTCATTTTTCTTTCCTTTTTTTTTTTTTTACTTCTTTTTTTTTTTCTCTTTTTTTTTTTTTTTTTTTTTTTTTTATTTGGGGGCCAAGACATTCTTAGATACTTGAGATAGAATCCAAAACTTATCCCTAAGACATAATGACATGACTTTCTCTTGAGTTCTAAGAATCTATCATTTCCTTCATAACCAATGAGTCTATCTTCTCTCCCTTAACCAAATCTCATTTCCCAATATCAAACTTTACAACACTCACCTCCCAATCCTAAGAGCTAGATAATAGAGTACCTAATCTAGCAAGAATGAAGACTAAGCATTGTCGTTCCCAATACTCTCAACATTATGCACATGTAAAGCTTTCCAAAAAGGCCTCACTCAACAATCAATGAAGGCTTGAAAGAAAGGTAGGGATTAAGGGAATGGAGTGCCACTTGAGTTTGTCAAAAGAGATTGGTAAAATGGATGGGACAACTCAAGTGTTTATAGCCATAACCTAGTACACAAGGGACCATATGCAAGAGACACCAAGTCTAAATGTGACAGGAGTTAGCTTCAAAGGGAGAGTTTCAAATAATCCAATGAGTTTCAAGAAGAGTTTTCAAGGCACAAAGTCTACAAGATTTCCAAAGAATGCTCAAGCTACTTACCATGATTACAAAGGTCATCAAATTGATTACTTAGCATGAGCTCTTTACAAGGTTGGTAACAATGCGTGGATGCAACCTATATGCTTCTAGACTCAATCCTAAGAATGCAAGTGATGCAACTACATGATTCTTTTTGTATTTTTCGAAATTTTCAATTTTTTTTTATGCATATATGTATGTAAAATGCAATGCATGAGACTCAAAATCATCAAAGAACACATGATCAAATACTAGGTACCTCCCCCACACTTGAATCACACAGTCTCTGTGTGAGTAAGGGAGAGATACCCAAAGGCAAATAATATGCAAAAATAAACTCGTATGTACAAGATAAAGGTGAAGGAGTACCTCTGATGGATTGTTGGAAGAGGAGTGTGGTGTAAGGAGTAGTGTCTGGCCGCCTTCCTCTCAACTTAAGGGCTCTTATTCAGAAGATACTACTGATATGTACATGGATAAACATGGGACTTCCTCCCAAGTGAGCTTGTTTTAAGTCTCTAGCTTGACTTTCCTTCCTTTAGCTAGTGAGAATGAGAGTCCTTTCCACCTTCAAGAGTGATGGTTAGGACGTGGGAGAGGAGCTCTTGAAGCTTGATTGGATCATCTTGGAGCTTAGGAGTGATGATGGCCCTTGCTCTTGAGAATGGCTTAGACCTTCCCTTGCACTTGATCTTGTACTCAATAGCTCCATCCTTGAGCTTCATTGGGTGGAGAGTGGGGGTGTGAGGATTCATATCAAGAGGTGGAGGATGAGGTTCTTTCACTATCTTTTTCTTGCCATGGGAAGCTTTTGTGGCTCCACTCACCTCCTCTTTTTTAGCATTTTCCAAGTGCTCATCACACTTCTCCTTAGAGGACTCTTCACCAGGAGCCTCTTTCCCAATACCACTCAGTTCAGCCTTTATCTTCTCAATGGAGGAAGATCCACAAGTTATTGTGCCACAATACTCAGCTTTCAACTTTGGTGATTGTAGAGGGTATGAGACAGCTTTGTTCACATTTAGAAGTGTGACCTTGTTGTTGGCAAAGTCTATGCAAGCTCCCACTGTTGTGAGGAATGGAGTGCCAAGGATCAATGGGACTCTCTTCCCAGTTGCCATCTTTAAAACAGTGAGGTCTATAGGGATGGTGCATGCTCCAAGCTTCAAAGGGAAATCATTGATGATACCAATTGGGGTTGTAGAAGAGGAATCCCCAAATTGGAGCTCACATGTGTCTTGTAGCATGTGCTCAATCCCTAGCCTCTTCATCATCTCAAGTGAGATCACATTCACACTTGCACCAGAATCTACTAGAGCATCATCAAAGTTAAGCTTTCCAAGGGAGCAAGGCAAAGTGAACATCCCTTGGTGTTCTAGTTTAGGGAGGGACTTGGGTGGGACTGGTGGGTCAAGCTTGAGTGCAGAGATGTCTAGGAGCTCTGCTACTTCAGCTTGGTGGTCTAGAATGTCTTTGATGAGCATCATCTGCACATGAGCAGCTTGCATGTTGTGAATCTCTGGAAGCCTTACTCCAATATCACTCAAGTCTTTTCTGAATTTGGAGACCACCTTCTTTTGAGCTTTGGTGAGGAATCTCTCTGGAAAAGGTAGCTTGTCATAGGGTGATAGCTCAACCTCAGTGTCTTCCTGCTTCACCACTTTCAGCCTCTGATCAGCTCTTCTCTCAACTGGTTCCTCAGCCTTGTGCCCTCTGTTCTGCTCAACCTTTGCTGCAACCATCCTGTCAGTTTCTTGCACAATCTTGGTCTCAGCTATTGCAACAACCACATGCTCAACCTGTACAATTTCAGTTCCAAACACCAATCTTTCAATCTCATCTACCTCTCTCTTGTAGGTGGCTATCTCAGAAGTGTCACTAGAGAGGAGAACATTGCAATGTTCCCTTGGGTTTGCCTCTACTTTCCCTGGTAGAGTTCCCATAGGCTGCTTGGAGGATGAAGGCATATAAGCAACCTTAGTCTCTAAAGTCTTGAACTCAGAGGCAAGTTGTAAGAACTTGTTGTTGAGATCAGAGTAGTTGGCATCAATCTTTGTGTGGATGTTCTTGAACTCATAAACCATAGTCTTCTCATTTCTGACCTGAAATTCCAAGAGTTTCTTGAACATAGAGTCCACATTTGAATCTGGAGCTTGACCTTGAGAAGAGCTTCCTTGAGTTTGAGGAGACTGGTTGGCTTGGTAGCCTCCTTGTTGGTTGTTGTAAGGGTTTGAAGAGTATCCTTGCTTGGGCTGGTATCCACCTTGCTGGTAGTTGTTTTGGTATTGAAAGTTAGGCTCTTTCCTATACCATGTGCCATTAGCATTGATGAAGCACAACTCTTCTTGGCCTTCTAAACCATCAACCTCATTCACCTTAGGAGGAATCTCCTGACTAGGACCACCCACAAAGTTCAGCTGCTCTTGTTTAGTTTGGTTGGAGAGAATCAAATCCATCTTCTCTTGCAAGTACTTAAACTCCTTCTTTGTCAGTTGATCATCATTTTTGTTGCCTCTATCATGCTCCCCACTGTAAACAGAATCACTCTTGGCCATGTTCTCTACCAACTCCTCTGCTTCATCTTCAGTTCTTCCCAAGAAATGACCATTACTAGCTGTATCAAGCCTGTTTCTGCACTGTGGTAGAGCTCCTCTGTAGAAAGTGCTAAGCAAGCTCTCCTTGCTGAAGCCATGATGTGGACACTGAGACCAGTAGCCTTTGAACCTCTCCCATGCTTCACTGAAGCTCTCAAGATTCTTTTGCTGAAACCCAGAGATGTCATTCCTGATCTTAGCCGTCCTTGATGCAGAGAAGAACTTATCTAGGAAAGCTCTCTTGCACTCATCCCAAGTAGTGACAGAGTCACTTGGGAGAGTCTTCTCCCACTGATGTGCTTTATCTCCCAAAGAGAAAGGAAACAGCTTCAGCTTGAGTGCATCTTCAGAAACTCCATTGGTTTTGGACAAGCCACAATACTTGTCAAACTTATCCAAGTGATCAAAAGGATCTTCAGCAGCTAGACCATGGTACTTGTTGTTCTCTATGGTGTTGAGCAGCCCTGATTTGATCTCAAAGTTGTTGTTCTCCACAGGAGGTGCTCTGATTCCCAACCTATGACCATTGATGTGAGGTTGATCATAGGTTCCAATGGCTCTAGCTTGGCGTGGAGGATGTTGTGGCTGGCGCTGAGGTCTAAGGTTGGCAGCTCCTTGACCATTATGAGCTTGAGCAGCTTCATGTTGAGGTAGGTTCTCCATATCAAACCCCAATCTCTGCAAGTGAGCTTGTTGCTCTTCTTCTCTTCTCCTTCTTACTAACTCTCTCTCAAGTGCAGCTATGTCTTCAACTCTTGGAACAAGGCTTGATGAACCTCTGCTCTTCAAGTGCATACACCTGAAATGCAACCAAGCTTTGCAGGGAGAGAATCAATATCACAAACAGCAATAATAAAAAAAAAATGACTTAGTCTCAAGCAAATGACTAAATCTCAATGTCAAAATCAAACTAGGATTGGCAACGGCGCCAATTTGACAAAGAACTTTTCAAGGTCCTAATGCTCAAATCCTTATAGTACTTAAGGTATCAATCCATTCCTAGGTGATTTCAAATCAAAGAGAATGCAAGTCCATGCTAAATCTAAGTGCAATCAAGTTTTAAAAGTGATTATGAACTGTAACTATTCTAGAAATGCAATAAATGATCAAGCTTTATCAATATGAAGCAAGAGGACTCATGGGGCTAGGCATATGATCTTGGGTGATGTAGATCCAATCTAAGGGTGGCAAACTATCAATCAAACAATTTCCTTATGCCTAGACACAATACTAAACAAGCTCTATCCCTAGATAAATGTTCATTTGCTAAAGCAACTCAAACATCAAATCCCTTTGGCTGAATATTGCTAAAGCAATCATTGAGAACAAGTCTAATAGCAATCCTAGCACTTTTGACATCAAATCCCTTTGGCAAAGCAAGCTAAAAGCATTGAAGAGTTGGTTCAGGCATTTCATCATACACCTTCCGGGCATGAAATGCCTAAGGATCTATTTTAGTATGATCAAGACTAAAATAGCATTGAGAACCCTCAACAAGCAAGGAAACAAGTAGATCTAACACTAAACACCCTAGATCTTCACTAATCACCCTTAATCACCCTAGCCCATGAATCCTAGATTAGTCTACTCACTAATAGACATGAATAACCCCAAAATCATGGATGATTCAAGGCTAAACATGATTAGAGAGCAAGATAATCACACAAACACAAAGAAATAAGAAGAAAATAAACTAAAGATTCAATCTTTCTTCAAGGTTTCAATGTGTTCTTTTGAGAAAACAAGATAAGTCCCAATATTAGGGTTACAAGAGTATTTATACTAATCATAGAAAACCCTTAAAACATCATTGAAATTACTCAAATGCCCTTTTCTAAACATGAAAATCGTCCAAGAGAAGTTAACACCCGGGTCAGAAGAAACCTTGACCAACCCGGGTATGGGAGGCCGGGTGTGATGATCCGGTACGTGCGGGTAACTCGTCCCGCGTACTGCCACCCGCGTGCTTCGCTCCTTCTCTTCCTTATCGCGGTACCCGGGTGAGTGTACCCGGGTGTGACTGGCCGGGTGTCTCCCTCGATCCAGTACGTGCGGCTCCTCCAGGTCGGGTGTGCTAGGCCGGGTGCCTTCTTCTCTTTTTCGTCCCGGTACCCGGGTATGCTGACCCGGGTGTGACCGGCCGGGTATCTTCCTCGTCTCAAGACGTGCGGGTACGTGAGGCCGGGTGGCTCCAGGCCGGGT
The DNA here is from genome assembly GCA_026261945.1 of Hirschfeldia incana. Taxonomy (NCBI): domain Eukaryota; kingdom Viridiplantae; phylum Streptophyta; class Magnoliopsida; order Brassicales; family Brassicaceae; genus Hirschfeldia; species Hirschfeldia incana. Next base: position 223,776 of record JABCMI010000139.1, on the reverse strand, counting down.
GTCTTCTTCTTCAATCACGTCCCGGTACGCGGGTGCTTCTACCCGGGTATGACCACCCGGGTGCGACTCGACCAAATCCATAGTTTCTTTGCTTTGTCTTGGCTATCATTTCATTCTTGACTTCTTTTTGGGTCTTTAAGCTCCCAAACACTTCAAATCACACCATAAGATGTTCCAACACCTGATTAAGACCAATGCATGCAAAATGGACCTAAAGGAATCTAATACTAAGTCTAAATGCTCAAAATGCACATGAATCTAAAGCTAAAAACATGTAAATATGTATGATATCACTAACTCCGCATACTTATACTAAAAGAAAAAAGAGGAAGAAGAGAAACAACTTGAGGAAGGGAGAATGGAAGCCAACCACCAAAAAAACATAACCCAATCTTGAGACCATAAACAATCTTTCAAACCTACATAGTATACACAAAGAAAAACACTATCCAAACCTGGAGTGGCAAACATAGCGAAAGGGAAAGCCATAAGAAACCCGAGCAGCAATGAAAGCTGAAACGAAATGAGAAAACAGAGAGAAGAGGGTAAGACGAAATGAAATCAGAAAATCGTGGAGCGATCCTCGAGTTATGAAAGAGAGCATATAAGGCAGATCACCAAAAACCAGATCTTTAAAACCAAGAAATACAGGGACCGTCGGTAAGCCAACGACGAGGAAAACAACATCAAAGACGACTAAACTCTGACCCAACCTAAAAAGTTTCAATTCCTAACATAACTCAAAATCTAAGGAAGAAGAAAATCAACCAATATTGACTGGAATAGCTTATAATGCCATGAGAAACAACCACACAACTGGTAACTTATAAACCTGATCTATAACAAATATCAGCTAATCCCACATGAGAAAAGTGTGACGAAGAATAAGAGCATGGAGGTGATTCTTTTCCGGTGATGGTAAGAAACACATCACACCGAAAAGGTAAACAAAATACATAGATAGTGACGGCTTAATAACAAAACATAGAAAGAAGGAGGAAAACATCTTAAAAAATAATATTCAAATGATATTACATCAGATGTTCACTTCATCACTAATAAGTACTACTATACACACAACAATTTATTATTGAAAAAACAAACACGTACTAAATTAATCTATCAGCTATTACTACAAAACACATTAAAAACACAAAATGATATTTTTAACAAATAAAAACAATCATATAATTACATCATCCAAAATATCATATTTAACAACAATAAAACAATATTCTGCGTGCACACCCCTAGTAACATATAAAGAAAAGGTGATGATTCCTAACAAGTGAAACAAAATTATCCTTGTGAACATTCGCAGTGAGTACCTGGACGAATTGTAAACTACTCACTAAATTGTATGTTATTTATTTACTTAATCTTTTTTTTTTTGTGAGAGTGGGATTCATGATCCAATCCTAACATAACTATGGTTGGTTCCTGGTTCACTCGAAAGAGAATTTAAAACGATGACAGAATGTAATGTGAGAAAGCTTATATGATGTTGATTTAATTTTTCAGAAAGTATGGTGGATCACTAAAACTTAGTGGTTGACATTCTTTTTGCAGTGAATCGCAAATTCGCAACTGATATGAACTATAATCCGATCGGTCCAATTATTTATATTTTATATAAAGCGACAGAAGACAGTGAGCAAAAATAAAGCTAGAGTGTTTCCAAAACTAAATTAAAAATAATAAAACATTTGAAAACATGCAAAACGTGTTAGCCGCAAATAAATGAAGAATCTCATTTGCAAGTCGTCTTTCCTCATTTGTATATATATTCCGTCAGTCTTCTGACCGCCTTATTGTTTATGTGCTAATTTTAGGCTTAGTGATTCTGCACATGTTTTTTATTTCTCCATATATTGAAATTCCACCACAGAGAAAGCATTGGCCATGTATAAAAAGCAGCTCAGATTGAATACTGATTGACCACTATTTGTAAAACCGTTAGATCCACAACCATCCATAATTAATTCCTTAGCTATACGTACATGACCTCGAATTTCTATCTGTATCATATAATTGCGCCACAAATTATTACTATTGGTAGCAGTATCTGAATAATTAACAGGTCTACTTAACAACGGATCTGATCACGTAAAGTTAAATTAATGGCCATATACATTGTTGTAATCCATTGTTGACTATGTTAGACACGAAATTATAGTACTACATGTATTGTCAAGTCTAACTTTAAATGCTGATTATTATCGAATATTTAGTCTTACCGAAATTTTTTATTTGATTTTCTTGATCAATGTCAAACTACTTGAAGCTTTATATGTAACAAATAAAAAAAAGCAATAAATACTCTGACATAAATCGAAGATGATTAAAATAATAATGAACTAGGTGATTATCCGGGCACATGCGCGGAATGAAATGTATATTCTAATAATCGTTGAATACTAATCTTGATCATTCAACCATAATAATATCATGTCATAAGCCGTATATATATATATTAACTTGAATATCTATTAAATGTAATTTTATTTATAAAGTTGTATAATCATTTGTATTTTATTATAACAAAAAAAAACCATAAATCACAAAAATTTCAATGTGATTTACGCAGTTTTTCGTAATTAATAGTCATTCTAAAAGAATCAAATATAACATATACAAAAATATATTTTTTTATTACATAATTAATATGATTATTTAATTTATTTTAACAATATATCATTAAAATAATGGAAGATATATAGATTTTTATCAAATCATTATTATTAAAGTCATTAATTGTAAATTATATATTTGATTCATTTTTGGTAATTCCGTAGTTTTATTTAAGGAAAGAATGAAAGATATTAATTGTAAATTGTTAATTAATTTCATGGTAAGTTTAATGAAAGATATTAATTGTAAATTGTTTGGTTTTAGGCTGCACCATATATTGTTCCTAAATAAATAAATCCATAAAGTTTTCAATCATTTTCTTATTTTAGTCTTCTGTAAATACTATATATATTTTATTGAACAACGTAGTATATATGTGTAACGAACCAATTATTTGGTGTATTTTTCTTTCACATCATAAATTACAAGAAGAAATAATCACATAATTTTACAATTTTCCACCAAGTTTGAATATTAGAGGATGACTGGTAGATGTTGTAGCTCTAATTAGATTTTTTGCTTATGACTGATACTATACATTTTATTGATGTATACATATTTTAGTCAACTTTGATTTCTAAAACCAATATATTTTCTTTTAAAAACTTTGGGATGTAATTTTATTTTTTGTCAAGCTAAACCGCGATTGCTAATTAAATTGAATGTAAGAAATAAAAGTTGGGCAAATCACTCACAGCTTTTACTAATCACCCCCTAGGTCAACTTGGTTGATAACCACATCATCATCATTAATTATAGCCATCGAAGTTAGCAAGCTCCCAATGAATTAGTTTCTGTGTAGATCTCCTCTCATCTCATACATATTCTTCATTTACCAAAGGATTTTTATACATCTGTTGAAGTAGAAAGCCTCAAAACATCAAACATGTATAGCCTCGATTAGTACAATGTAACATCATTATATTGTATATTGCAATAGAGCAGAATTAGTAATTGCAATTTTACATTTTCAGAATTACTAGAAAAGTAGTTTTATGAGATTGCTTAAGGCCGTCTCAAACCTTTTACAGGCCCTGCTAAAAAATAAATTCAATGATCTAAAATAATGTTGATTTTATTTAATAAAATATCATTATAATATTAAAAAATACATCAATTTAATTATTTTATACCTAAATAACATTATTGCTTAGTTTTAAATGCAAAATCATTGATCAATTCATTGAACTTGATCATTTGGTATTTTTCAATACAAAAATTATCGATCAAATCATCAAATTTGATCATTCTTCTAGTATCTCAGTTTTTTTTACATTGATTATATCCACAATCAAAATTCATAACTTTTTTACGAAATCTGGATAGTAAGCTATATACTCTTGATTAGATATGTCACTATTTTTTTCTTGTAAGCAAAAGTGGTAGGCTAGTTTTATTTTCTTTGTAGTACTTGCTATTTTTAATTTTAAAATAGTGAAGAAAATATTTTTTTGTTCTTTGTATTTATAATCACTAATTGATAATTGTTTCCTAAACATAATCATTTAGAATATTAACTTTCTATATTATCATTTAATATTCAAATACACATCAAAAACTATCTCTTACTAGGATTTCAAGTGATGCACATAACTTATTAAGATAACTAAGTTCATATGTATAAATACAAGTAATGGACAGTTAGTCGATGTTAGCCAAAAAAGGAGAACAATAATGCATAGTTATTATAGTTCTAGTCTGCATCATATTTCAGTTTCATATTAAAACATCGGGATATTGATGGATGCAGGGTTTAAAACACAACCTATGATTGTGAATAGTAAACTTTCGATACAACAATATTTGAACTTTGAAATTTTGTGTTTCTTTTATCAATGACTTGGGAAAAACATATCAAAAGATGATATCCCTTACTCTCTTTTCTATTCTTGATGGATCAATGCCGATGCGAGATATTATTGCCTGCAAATATCCATTTAGACAATTAAAAACGTCTATAGTCAATATGTCGTGACACAAGCATGTGCGTGCATTTGTCTATATTCATATACTTATGTGTGGATGTGTTCATACATATACCTGGGCTATGATTGTATAAGCGGTCCTATCATTCAAGTTCTGGAGATTAGCACTCATAACTTGAGCTCCTTCTTCTTCAAAAACTCTCATAAGCTCGTGTAACGTTAATCTTTTCATGTTAACACTGATAATCAGGTTCATCTCTATGATCGAACCCTGTGAATGGATACTGAGTTTTGGCAAAATAGACGACGAAGATCCTTCTGGGTGACACCAGAGTTCTTTCCCTAGCAATGTTTTTTTCTTCTCCTCTAAATATTTTACCTTCTCTCTCAGTTGGATCATGTATGATGTCGATTGATCTATAAGTTGAGGCACTGGTAACTGCTGGTGCCAAAAAAGAACACAAGTTACATATTACTCAACTGTCACTTTTATATTTATTTTTTCGCATGAGTGTGTCCATATCAAAATATATATATAGAGAGAGAGACGAACCCTACGAGTGGGAGAAACATGGGAAGAGAGTAAACAGAAGAGATCTTTCATACGCATTCGTCGCTCTTTCTCCCTGAGGTTTCGTTTTTCCCTCAACGACAATGAGCATCCTTCTCCTATTTCTCTTTCCCTCTCCATTCTTCTCTTGTTCTTTTAAGCTTTTATGTATGCTAGTATGTTTCTCTTTTCGTTTCACTCCACATCTCTCTATATATAAAGAGAAAGAAGGGGAGAAGTTCTCAATTTTGAGAGAACAAGCTGCGTAATTGTAGTCGAAAGTGATGTTTTCCCAAGAAAGTCATAGCTTTAGTATTTGCGCCCGTGAGCTTACACACTGCTTAATAATGCTTTTTTGGATACGTATTTGGTAATAGATAGCTAGTTTACATAGATTAAGTTTACATGGGTAAGAACTTTTTTCGGGGGCTATATATATATTTAACTCTAGGTTTTGGTCCAGTGAATTGCTCGGCAGTGTATTACTATTAGCCATTAGGTTTGTATAGAAAATTCTTGTCAAAAAAAATCTTATCAAAAACTATTCAAATAGCGTCAAAATAGTCAGAAGACATGTTAATAGAGATATGAATGCCGTGCAAAAGTATGGAATGTCACCAATCGATAAAAACAATTTTTTTGTTCAAATCGACAAAAACAAATAAAAAATGTTTTCTATTAGCGATTGAAAGAGACAAGTAGAAAAACAGCCATCTTCAACTACTTAAATGCACATCAGCACACATTTATCATCCACGTTATCATACACACACAGGTCATGAGATGTGATTATTCAACGTCACCAACTTTAATTAATCCACTTACCAAAAAAGGATACATTAAACCATTCCTACAGACAATACTAATCATTTTTGGCAAAACTGTTGAACATAAGTTACTGGTATGATGCTTAATTATGAAAAGGACCTGGAACTTCTAAAATCTAAATGTATAAACTAATAAAACAAAACATTTTAACTGTGAGATGATAACTACGAAGAAATAAAATTAGGACAACGCAAAGAACGAGAACGATTTTTTGTTGCACATGCAGACTATGTAGTTTGAAACTTTTTAGAGAGTATATCTTCCAGCATGAATTAAATCTGCGATTTCTAATTTTTGTATGTTACTGATAATTAAAATGGTTAATCATTAGACCAATTCATTGGTTGTCGGGTTGTATGTTAAATTTTACTGTATCTTTTACTTTTGAGCATATATAATATATATATATATATATATATATATATTTTTTTTTTTTTTTTTTTTTTTTTGAGCAAACTTTTGAGCATATATATATTGGTCAAAATATATATCTATATATAACTGAACCAATTAGGCCTATAAAATACTTTTCACATTTCCTTCAGCTGAAAACACTAAATAAGCTGATCAGTACCCAAATCAGCGACTGGAATGACTTTTGCCCTAACTGATAAACCAAATTAGTATTTTTAGTGAAAATACAGCATTTGAAAATTGATTAAAAAAAGTTAGCCGCAAAGGAAAAATCAAAGAACTAGCTATTACTGTATATCTGTCATCTAGCGTTTTCTTAAACACTGCTATAAGTGTTAAATTTTTCTCAGTATGCATTTTCCACGTGTACTTTTTCAAATGTTTGAATACCACCACATGAAACTAGCTATTTATTTTTTTGAACATAGAAACTAGCTATTTAAACAAGTCATAGGTTTGAACTTTGGTTCCTCATCATGGCAATCATATTGAATCGGCCCGACAAATTTTTAAATCATCCAAGACGCAAAGTATGATTATATACAGAATATTGTTTTAGGTGAACAATCTTTACTATATCTAAAAGTTAAGAGAGTAAAGTTTTAAAATTTTAAATATTTCTAGATTAAAGAGAAAATTATGCAAAAACATATAAATAAAAACAGTTATTAAGAGGATGATTAAGCTAAATTTAACACAAAAAGAAAAAAAAAGGATCAAGATTGAGAGATATATATTAAATTAATCAGATAGGTAGTATTCATATAAATTTATTTTATTACATACATATATAAGTTGAAACTTGAAAAATCTAAAAATATGTGACAAAAACCTATACTTAAATAGTATTTTGCATTAAATCCATTACATGGTCTATTAAAAGCGAATTAATAATATATATATATATATATATATATATATATATAGCAGATTTTCTTTTTAATAACAAGTATATAAATAAATGATGTTAATCATGGTTCACTCTCTTGTTAGTTAATAGATTTACAAAAAGTAAATAATAAAAAAATTCTCACTATAAGTATATATATGTGCATGGCTAGATCGTGTATGTTAAATATAACTGAAAATAATAAAGGAAATCTGCAATTGTTGATTTCATTTATTTATTTAAACTAAAACAACAGATAACAAATATTTTACTACAGTTTTTCTCACTATAAGTATCCTCTTCTTGTAGCCATAGTTTTATCTTCTCCAAGTCATCACCACTAATAATTTACAAACATAAATTTCTTTTTATCATCTTAATCAATAAACGAAGATGAAGTTCGTGGTTGTACAATTCTCCATAATCTTTCTTCTCCTCACATCTTCATTGTTCGTGTTTTCAACCGCGGATTCGTGTAAGTTTACTTGATTTAGTTAATTGGTTTAGGTAACTTATCATTTTGGTGATCTACTTTGTCTAAAGTTATAATAAGATTATTTTATGTGTGACGATGAATGAATTCGCAGCATGTGGTGGAAAGTGCAACGTGAGATGCTCAAAGGCATCACAACATGACCTGTGCATCAAAGATTGCAACATATGTTGCCAAAAGTGTAACGGCTGTGTGCCCTCTGGCACTTATGGAAACAGAGACGAATGCCCTTGCTACCGAGATATGAAAAACTCCAAAGGCGGACCCAAGTGTCCCTGAACATGTTTTTGTAGATCATCGTAATATAATATACCTGATATATGTGTATGAAAATAATACTTAAAACTTATGTTTGGTTTATGAAATAAAAACTGTAACTTTATAAAGTGATTAATAATGGAAAAATGATAGCTAGCTACATCAAGTATCCGTCATCACATGGCTAATTATACCAACTATTGAAATGCACGTTTGATTACACCAACTATATGTTATGCATGATTACATTCCTTAAGTTTATGATATTATGTAACCAACACCATTAACTAAATCAGAGTAACCGGTGACGTACACGTGGACATCAGAGACTAAATTAGACCTGGAATGGATTCAGATCTGTGTCATCTGGATATCTGGATTTTGGATATCCGTCTAGATATCATGATACATGCGAGTATCTGGATCCGGATTCGTAAAAATAATTACAAAAAAAAATATTTTTCAAAATACAAAAGAAAATCTTAAAATATTACATAAATGAAATATTTTTAAAATTTGTGTCAATATATTCATGCATATAATATTATTGAAATTAAAATATAGTATCATAAGACTAATTTTATGTATAAATCTTAATAAATCAACTATAGTTATTAATAAAATTTTAAATTTAATATATTTAAAAAATCAGATCCGAATTTAGATATCTGGATCTAAAAATCTGGATATCTGGATCCGAATTCGACGATCCGACATTTTACTATCCGGATACCCCGGATATCCTATTTTTGGAGCAGATCCGAATCGGATCTCGGATTGGATCCGAGTCTTGGATATTAAATCTCATCTCTAGTTAAAATTTGTCTTAACGAAAAAGTTAACAGAGTTTAGTTTACAACGTCCACGTGTACGTCACCGGTTACTTTGATTTAGTTAATGATGTTAGTTACATAACATCATAATTTTGGAAGATGTAGTCATGTGTAACTTGGTGTAGCTAAACATACATTTCTATAATTGGTATGGTTAGTCATGTAATGCCGGATACTTAGTGTAGCTAGCTATCATTTTTCCAATAATGAGAGATAATTGACATTAAAAACTATATATAACATTTATTCTCACATCTCACAGTCTCTAATTGGAGGGGGGGGGGGTTAATAATCAAAAATAGATCAAGTTTACTTTTCTCAGCTTTGTTTTCGTCCAAGCTCAACAGGGGGTGATATAGCGGAAACTATTTTTTTTAACTTTGAGAAAATAGAAACGGGAGTAGCAACAGATAGTTCAGCCGAAGCTGCACACATGAAAACCAGAAACAGAGGAACAAAGACAAAAAACAAACATCAAGGAAACGAAAGCAGAACTCCAAATCCAAAAAAATAGAAACCCATTTCAGCCACTCTCTTCCTTCTCAACTTCCCGAACCTTCCTCCGCAAGTAAGCTCTGCAACCAAGAAGGACTTCCTTGAGCTACGTAGGATTGATATCTCTGTTGATCAGTTACGCTATTTGCAATTCTAAAAGCAGCTTTATTTGCTGTTCTCTCAACCAAAAAAATCCTAAAACAATAAAAATAATTATCTAAATAATTAATAAAATAAATAATAAATATTCTAAATATTTATCTACGTCAAAGATGGTTAATCAGCACCGTTGCTGCGCACATTCTCGTCAATTCTGATTATTGCTTTTGTATTCTTCTGGGTGACACTTGGTGGATAGAGGACTTGTTCTCGAATCATGTGCGAACCAGTCTTAAATGCCATTAGTCAAAACCCAATTGTCAATATATTCACCAACATTTTTGACGAATAGTAATATGATGTTCATTATACAAACAATTTGGACTGAAGTCACGATGTAGGCCTTCATTGGTAGGAATAAGATAAACTTATTGTTCCCGTCGTTACATGTATATGTCTTGATAAGTTTATTTTCTATAGCGTCCAAAGACAATACAAAGAGAAACCAGAACAAGAACAAGAGAATGATCCAGCAACCTGATTTTCAAAACAAGAAGGGTGGCAAGCTAGATAATACAGAAAGACTCAAACCAGCAACAAACCCCACCTGCAAATTCCGATAAGCAAGAAAACTCAAAGCAGATAAGAGAGAAGAGAGATGATATTTGCTTTCTACAACTAGAAAATGAGTCCTTTTGAGTCACTCCGCTTTCTTTCGGTGGCTGAGAAACGGATCAAGCTTCAACGCTCACAAGCTCATACTCGATGAGGGAAAGATTGTTATCTTCCTTGACAGTGATGTCAGTGGGCTCCTCCTCAGCGACTTCAATGCGTCCCCATCTATCAACTGCAAGCCTCATAGATCCCTTGTACATGTCAATCTTGGCGTTGCGCAGGGTCACAATCTTGCCTTCTTTCATCAAATCCACTGATACAGAAACCAATCACAACATCAATCAGATATTTCCTAAATCACCAGACCAAAACCTACAATCTGTGTGTTTCAAATCTCTAACTCTAAACTTGCAACAAGAATAATAGCAAAATCCACTTTGATAAGGTCCCATTGAAAATACTAACTGAGAACATACAAAGGAGTGTCTTATATGTATTGTATTGTTCTGACCTTGATCGTTTCTAGCAGTAAAGATAATGATTCCAGTCTCATCACCAACAAGACACTCTGCAATGCGCATCTGGCGAGCCTGAGGACCGCTGGGACGACCTCCAGCACCTCTCTGCATCACCATCTTCGTGCTGACAACTTTCACGTTGAGAGAGTGGCCATTGGTACCTGGTCTCAGCTCATTAACCTTGGTGAACACAGGCTTCCTCAAAGCTGGTGCTGCCTCAGCCATCTCTTTAAAACAAAAAACAAAAAAATCAAAACCAAAAACAATTCAATTCAAAGCAACAACAACAGCAATCTCGAACCTACAGAGAAAAGATGAAGACTTTTAAACATCGAGATCATTTTTTAATCCAAACACATCCATAAATGCGAACAACAATTGGATTCGTAACATAGCTACATCAAATACAAAAGGTCGTCAAAGCCAATCACACAAAAATGTAATCTTTTTGAACCCCAGACATTCATAAAATCTCTAATTCGAGCAGATTAAACTCACGATAAGAAAGATAGAAATCGAGAAACAAAAACTGATAGGGTTTTTGGACTCAAGCTTACGTTTTGGTATTTGAGAGAGAAGAGACGACGACTCAAGCGATCAGATCTGTTGGTGATAATAACACAAAGACGCGGCGTGTTTTGTCTAAAATTCATAAATATTACTCCCTCTGTTTCATATTAAGTGTCACTTTAGCTGATTTTTCTTGTTTCATAATAAGTGTCATTCTACAATACCAATGCAATTTTTATAAACTTTCAGCTCAAAATTAATTGTAAATGCATTGATCTTATAAATAAACCTATTTATCTAAAATATTATTGGTTAGATATGTGATATTAATAAAAATATAAATGCATTTTAATGAGTTTTTTAATATGTGTGAAAAGAGGTTGAGTGACACTCTTTGTGAAACGGAGGGAGTAATACCTAACCATAGATAAAGTGACCTGAACACGTGTCACGTCCTTTAAAAATCTGATCCTTGTACTTTGTAGAAATATGAGATTTGGCCTTAGGAGTTATAATAATTTACAAATTACACCCGTTATTTATCCGAACCGGTTTCTTAAACCTTCCGAAAACCGGTTTATTTTGGTTCTACGGTGGTTTGTTTGATCAACTTCCACTCACCGAGAGCGAGCTCATCATCATCCATTAGAGCAGATGCTTCTCTGCTTCCATGGTAACGCTGTCGTTTCCATCTCACTCGCTCTCTTTCGTAGAGAGCGGGACATGTAAATCATCTCAAGTTTCTCGGGTTCTGTTCTCTGGTCCAGATGAGGTTCACGGAGAATCGTCTCAACCCAAGATACTGAGAGATGTTCACATAGTAAGAGCTTCTCTTCTTCTTCTTTCTTTTTTCTTCTCAAGAAGGAGCGATTTTTATTTGCTTTTTTATCGCATCGGTTATTTAGAATTGGGTTTGTCTTTTTGTTGTGCTTTAGTCAGAAAGGTTGATGGAGGAGTTCACTGAGCTTGCGAGAGAGAACACTGAGAAGGACCTCGAGACTTGTGGAACTCTCGCTGCTTTCCTTGTAAGATTAGTTTGCTTTCAGAGAAATCAGAATTGAAGTTAAATTTAGAAAGAGTTATCTTGGAAGCCACTGACTTCATTGGTCTAATCACTTTTCTATATCTGTTCATGCTTGTTTTAGGAAAGAGGAGTTTTTTATGTGACCACTCTGATAATACCTAAGCAAGAATCAACTGCTAACTCTGTGAGTATCTTAGATAAGACTTTCTCGATCATTCCGTTGTGTATTAACTTTGCAAATGGTGGCTTTAACTTTGAATGAATACTAGAACAATATTTTGCAGTGTCAAGCTATGAATGAAGTGGATGTGTTTTCCATACAGAACGAAAGAGAGCTTTATCCCGTTGGTTGGATTCATGTACATTTATATATCTCTTCTCCCTTCTCATTTTGATCTGCTTTGTCTTGGCTTTGCTATAATGAGTGTATATGCGTGTGCTTTACAGACTCATCCTTCTCAGGGTTGTTTCATGTCATCAGTCGATCTGCATACCCATTACTCGTATCAGGTACTCGAGTTTCCCAGTAATAGATTTATGCTTTTGTTTCCCCTGTATTGCACATATATATACACGGTTTGAGACAATTCAGTTCTCAGTTTCTATCATCTCCATTTCAGGTAATGGTACCAGAGGCTTTTGCAATCGTCGTGGCTCCAACCGATAGCTCTAGGTATGTGCTTCCAAAGCCAATCTTAACCCATTTCTATCACCTTGATGGACTCTCTCATACTGATTCTTTTTGTAGGAATCACGGGATATTTAAGCTAACGGACCCGGGGGGAATGGAGATACTGAGAGACTGCTCAGAGACAGGATTCCACCCACACAAAGAACCAGAAGATGGAAACCAAATTTATGAGCATTGCTCAAACGTCTACAAGAACTCCAACCTTAGGTTCGAGATTTTCGATCTGCGCTGAGGTAACAACAACCCCTTCAGTGGCATTGTCATTCCAAAAAAAAAAAAAGGATCAAGCTTGATCCACTGTGACCTAAAGATATCAATAAATAACCGTAAACCTAACCGGAACTGTATATTTTATATCTAAAAAAAGTCTTGTCTTTATTGAGATTATGAACACAAAGTCACACCTTGTATTAAGCTAAGCAATGTTAATAATCTTTGATAAGTGTGGATCTTGCCCATACTAGTTGTATAAATGAGTGTATCTTTTGCTACTTTATTGACCATATAATAATGATAAGTACTACGCGGCTACTCAGCCTCTGATGAAGAACCAAAAAACAGAATCAAAGACCAGATCTTTTTTTCTTGGTTTGTTTGAAGTATTAAAGCTCTCTCAAACTTCGTAAGTAAAAATGGGTACAGAGGATGATTTTATCAAAGTGGACGAAACAAAGAAAAAAAAAAGGATGAACCTTTCTCTATTGGTTGTTAAGTGTAGCTATCAAAAAAAGAAAACAAATACAAGTAGTCCCTTTCATCTTTTTTGTTTGCAACCTTTATGGCCGTTTTCTTTTTGAGGAGAGCACATGGTAAGTATCTCCGTACAGTCAGAGTAAGACCCTCTTTGTACAGATGTCAGTCTTCTACGTCATGGATTGGTACAGACTCGTAGACGACGGTTCATCTCTTCTTCTTTTCTCTCTCTCTCTGGGGTTTTAATTCAAAAAGCGAAGAAGTCGGTTAATACTATTGTCCTCGTACGATTGTATATTCGATTTTGACAGAGTACCTGATGTGTATTATGCCAAAACATCTCTCTCTCTCTCCTTGTCCCCAGTTTATAAATAAGTAAGAACAAAGGAGATCACAAAAGTTGCAGGCTTTTTGTTTGGCTTAGAGTGTGTTAGAGAGAGAGAGAAATGATGAGAGGTGGGGGTGAGAGGGTGAAGGAGTTTCTTCGACCTTTAGTCGATTCTAGAGAGTGGGACTTTTGCGTTATCTGGAAACTCGGCGATGATCCTTCTAGGTAACCTCACTCACTCTCTCGAGCTATTCTGCTTTCGTTGTTCGTTTCTTGTTCATGTGAATCTCTCTACATGTTTTGTTTCTGTAGCAAATTGCTGTGTTCATGCATACTAATGGGTCTTTGGTGTTTAATTTCTGTTTCCAAGTTTCCTTGTTTTTTCTATTGCGTCTTTTGCCTCATCTTGTCTTTGAGATTCTATGATCCAGATTTGACAATACTATTAAGTTTTGTCTTAACATCTATATCTATCTCCTGTTTTTGATATTACATGTCTTCTTTGTATGCTTTTGGTTACTTAGGCCCACAGTGTGGTTACTGATTATGTTGTCTCAGCAGGTTTATTGAATGGGTGGGATGCTGCTGCAGTGGTAGTTATATTGATAAGAACATAAAGCATGAACATGAGGAGGAAGAAGAGAGACAAAAGGAGGGCTTTTTTTGCAGAGATGAAGACAACAAGCATCCTATAAGAGCCTTAGCTTGTGAAACTCTCTCTCGTTTTCCTCTCTTCATGCCTCTCTACCCCGGGTATTGTTATGTTTCTTCCATATATACAAACCTCGAGACTTGTAAGTTTCTTTAATAATACGAAGCTTCTTCAAAATTTACAGGATTCATGGTGAAGTAGTCATGTCTAAATCTCCCAAATGGTTGGTTAATTCTGGTCCAGGATCTAAACAGGTTAAAAGACTTCTTCTTTTTTACTTGTTTATACAGTGTTTGATCATAAGAACAATCTGATCTCAGTGTTCTTTGTTTTCTTTTGCAGGATATTTTCAGCACAAGGGTTCTTGTCCCTGTGCGTGATGGCCTAGTTGAGCTTTTCTCCTTCATAATGGTAAATAAAAACATATATCGTGTTAGCATTTAGCATAAAGGTTCAGTCACAATGTTGGGTGGTAACTTATTTATACAATGGTGTCCTCCTCTCTTCTTTTGGTTGTTTCAGAAACCGGTTGATGAAAGCATGGTTGATTTGATTATATCGCATTGTGACACCTTCTTTGAACCATTCCCTGAGCAAACACTCCCATTCAGAATCATTCCTAGAGCAGAGGAATCTATGCTAATGCACAAGGAAGAGGATGTCCTGATGCAAAACACGACCAATGACGACAAGAAGATGGTCAAGGAAAACTTCAAATCGAAGAATCTTTACTCAGAGAGGAAAAGAAGAGAGAGGATTAATCAGAGAATCTATGCTTTAAGAGCCATTGTCCCTAACGTTACAAAGGTTTCTTCCCTAAAACTCATTTCAGGTCTTTTCTTGTGATCACGCTCCTTTTTTTTATTGGATCATTTCTTTATGCTATGCTATGCAGATGAACAAAACTGGAACTATTAGTGATGCCGTTGATTACATCAAGAAACTGTTAGTAGATAAGCAGAAACTTGAAGATGAGCTGAGAGGATTCAACAAGATAGAGTGCAGAGGCAAAATCGCTGCAGAGGAAGAAGAATCTGCGATGACTAAACCACAAGCTGAGTTTTTTTCCTCTAGGCTCAACAAGAAAGTTAACAACGAGGTATGATGTTAGGAGTCTTGAGATCATGTTTCTATAATCCCATTGAACTCCCTTTGATTTCTTGTCTCTCTTTCAGGTGTATCTTGAAGTGTACGAGACTGGTGAGCGAGGTTTCTTGATCCGAGTTGCACAGGAGCATAAACGAGATGGATTCAAAAGGTTATTAGAAGCTGTAGACTCTTGTGAACTTGAGATTATAGACGTTAATTTCACCAGGCTCGATCTCAGAGTCATGACCATTCTCAATGTCAAGGTAACTTAGTTACATTACATCTCATTTCCTCCCTAACTATAAGTCACAGAATGTTGTTGACATGATCTGATCAAAGTTTGTATTTTTTTATAGGCGAGCAAAGACGGAACTACACCTGAAAATCTGAGATATTTGCTGCTCAAGATGATGATAACTAACTAAAACAAGGTCACATGTGCATAACCAACTAAAACAATGTCAAATGTTTTGTTTGCTTGAGCCACAAGTTACAGCTGAGATCTGATTAACAAGCTTTTTGGTGATATATTTATATGTTTGAAACTATGAACTCGACCTCGGTGTTGAATTTTGAGTTTCCTTAAATTAAAACCTTCACAAAATTTCTCAATTTATAACGAGTCCCATCCCAAAATGAGAAAACAAACAAGACAGCTTTCTCGGCTAAATTGATTCAGAGGTTTGTTTGGCGACTAGTGTTGAAGGCTCGGCTCTCAAGTTCACGGCTCGTGTAGTCTTGGCTTGTGTTGTAGTAGCCGTTGCTAGTACCGAGATCCGATGAATCTTCAGAGGCTCTTCTGAACATTCGAATCTCATTACTGTATTGACCAGAATTGTAGACCGTACTTTGACCCACTTTGACTCCGTTTGACAGATCCGACAAGTTGTCCCTCGTGTCCAGAGCTCTTACGACCTGTTAAAGTGAAAGTGACACTCTGCATCACTTTTCTTTTATTTATTATGGCAAGTCACAAGTAAAATGGTAAATCAGTTCTGACCTGAACCATACGAGGTCGTTTTAGTGCTGAATGCCTAACACAAGAAGCTGCCGTCTCGATCATCCTATAGACTTCTTCTTCGATATAATGCTTTTCCAGCCGTGGATCCACCACTTCGCTGATGTCACCTTTTTCTATCGCCTCGATTAGCCGCGGACGTGCCTGCCAAGCCAACCAAAGTTTCTTTATTTCCTTTTGAAAATTCATTTTTGTTTAATTCCATAACGAAAATTAAAGACTTGTAAGTACCCATTCAACGAGACTTTCTTCACCCAAAGGTTGAGAGGTGTCAACAGGTTTGCGACCGGTGATGAGTTCGAGTAGCACAACTCCAAATGAAAACACATCTGATCTATCCGTTAATTTCCCGCTTGATGCATATTCTGGCGCTAAATACCTGCATGCATGCAAAGTAACGTTTTTCCTTAGCTTATCTTAATAATAATACGTGATGATTAATATAAGTTTTGTTGTGAATTAACTAAATTACCCAAATGTGCCCATAACACGTGTTGATATGTGAGACTGTGCAGTGTCGTTCAGTCTAGCGAGTCCAAAATCTGCAACCTGTACGGAACTAGTCAAATGCTCGGTCCAATATCATAATGATATATACGAATACTGCATTATTGTCAAATTAAACTACTGAGATATTGACTTTGCCTGAGCTTCAAATTCGTCATCCAATAGAATATTTGACGATTTGATGTCCCTGTGGATAATCTTCGGGTGACCTATGAAATTGAGGCAAAGCTAAATCAGTAAACATTTAAATCCAAATAATATGCTCCCTTAGTTATATATAGTTTACTAAAAAAATATTCACATCTTGCTAATCAAGAAAAATAAATCAAAAATGTTATTGAAAGCACTCACAATCTTCGTGTAGATAAGCAAGTCCTTTGGCTGCGCCAATTGCAATCTTGACTCTTCTAGTCCATTCCAAAACCGGCAAGTCTTTGCCTGACAACAACATAAATAAATGTTGTATTTAAGAAGAAAATTCTTATAGTTGAAAACCCTAGTCAAGATTTTAAAATAGATTAAGACAATATCAAAGGCTAAACAAAGAGAGATCGTTGAGGAATGTACCATGTAAATGGTAGTCCAAAGTATTGTTGGGAACAAACTCATATATAAGGAATCTATGTTGCTCACAGATGCAATAACCCACAAGAGACACCAAGTGCCTGTGATGCACTCTGCTTATGATCTCCACTTCAGCTTTGAACTCCTTATATCCTTCTGCGCTGATCGACTTTAGCTGTTTAATCGCTATTGGCTTTCCTTCGCTAAGGATACCCTTGTAGACGCACCCGAACCCACCTTCTCCTATAACAAATCTCTTGCAAAATCCTTCTGTTATCTCGCTTAGCTCCTCAAAGGTGAAAGGGATCTTTGAAGTCCCTATTACTGCTGAGTCAGGGGTTGTTCTGCCTGGTTTTGGATTCCCTAAACTGTTGTTTGTATCCGGTGAAGAGTTCTGCGCTGAGGCGTTCCCGTTTGAAGGTTTTTGCTTGTAGTGAATGAACCCCTCTGCACCAAAAACAACATTCAAGAATCAAATAAAAGAAAAAACAAGAAATCAAGAATAAATAACATAGAGTTAAGGATAATGAACAAGGAGGTAGAGCGCATGATCAAAAATATAAAATCAAGAATCTAGAACATTAAAGAAGACAAAGAATCAATTAGAACCACACCAAAAGTAAATTTATACATATTTTTCTTCTTGTTACCTGTATGAACAGAGACATTAGCTGGTGGCAAATACTGCTGGTTGGACCGAGGGGAAGAAGATTTCTTTTGTTTCCTCCTAAAGAAGAAGATGACAGCAATGATTATAATGACCAAGACACCTGCGATCCCAATCCCGATCAATGCCTTCTCGGTGAAGTTAGGTTCATTGTTTTGTTGTCCACTACCACCATTGCCATTAATATTTGCATTATGTCTATTAGATCCTCCGGAGTTGTTATCGGAGCCGGAGAGGGAAGGAGGAGAGGGGACAGAAGAGGACGAGGGCACATGCTTTGATCCTTCTGCAGGAGGTGAGTCCAAAGGTTGTAAAGGGTTTCTTGGGAGATTAGGGTTTAGCGAGATAACCGGAGGAGAACCTTGGCTACCAGACGGCGGTGATAAAGGGTTTAAAGGCGGAAACGGAGTAGAAATAGGGTTGTTGGGTGGTTCTTGGCCGTTATCATTAGGTTTAGCCTCTGGTTGCTGAGTAACAAGGGTTGGAGGAGGGAGAGCAGGAAGAGGAAGTTCAGGCTTCGGAGAAGGAATCACCACGGGAGAATCTCCGGATGGGGTGGATTGAGGCGGAGGTTGAGGCTGAGGAGGTGAAGGAGGTGGAGTCGTAGAAGGTGGAGGCGAAGAGGGAGGCTTTGGAGGTGGAGTTGTAACAGGAGGTTGATTTGATGGTGGTGGAGAAACCGTTACAGGTGGAGGAGATGATTGTGAGCCGCCGCCGCCGCCGCCACTTGCAGGAGATGGAGGAGAAGGAGGTGAGGTCGCTGGAGGCTGTGTCGTCTGGGAGCCGCCAAGGATTTTCTGGTCAGTGAATCCTGCGAGGTTTGGTTGATGTGAAGTAACAAACGGAGTTATCTTCTTTCCGATAAAATCTGCTTGTTCCTGGACTTTGTCCATCTGTTTTATTCACCCTTGCTTGTTCTCTTTCTTTCTTTCTTTTACATGTTTGAATTTTCTCTAATGGAGGTCCCGTAGAGAACAAGAAAGGATCTGTTTACTTTGAGATCCAATCTAAATCGGCTAAAATCCCACAGAAATCCCAGAATTTGTTTTCAGATCATTCAGATACAATGTGCTAATGAGGTGAACAAGAATGGTGGAAACTAACGAAAGAGAAATGTTAAAAAAATATCCAAGCCTATAGGGTTTCTTGTGTCTCAAGGATTATAGGAAGAGAGTTTCTATCAAAAATTGATTCAGGTTTTTGTTAGTTGATGATTTTTTTTCTTCCTTGAGGTTTTTTCCTTCTGTCGTGTAAAAATAGAAAGTCTCCTAAATCTCAACGAATTGAATTCTAAAAATGACTGAGAAAATAGGCTAAAAATTCACTTGATTGTTATTTTTACAGTAAATAATAATTGTAGGAAAGAAAAGGACTAATATCTGGAAGATTCACCCTTCAGCGTCATTGTCGGGTTGCCGCGTAAATTATTCTTTCTAAGTATTATTTTAAGAACTTTCCGTGAATTCCTTTTAACATATAGTTCCACAAAATGGGGTTGCAGCATTGATCTGATAGTGGTGAAGTTTATTAACGGGGACGGTGAAGCTTCCATGCATATAAACTTCAGACTAATTGAGTATACAGGTCTGAATTTCAAATTAGTATTGATAGTATTAATGAGTAATCATTGTTTTAAGTAATGTGAATATTCTGCATCAATGTCAAAGCAGAGACCAGCTAAGGCTTCTGATTAAAATAGTCACACTATAGAAAGATTTCATATGCTAAGGATTTTGGCTTTTCTTTCACATCCATTTTACAACCATATATAACCATTTTACAACCACAGATAATCTACTTTATCTTTTAATCTATGGCAATTCTACTAAATAGACATTTTCCAAGTTCTTGTCACAAAAGATTCTCCAATAAAAAAAAATCACCAAAATATTTCATTTAATAGGTGAAAGACCTTTATACTCTAGATATATAAATACAAAATAAATTAATAAAAATATAGTTTTAAATTATATGCTTTAAATTTGAATTTTTTATTAGAAATAGAAATCTGTTTTTGAATTCTTATTTTTCAAATTTTCTTTTTTTCGAAAATGTTTTTTGAAACTATTTTTATACTTCTATTTTAAAATTTTTATTTTTTATTTTATAAAATTTTAAATTTTAATCCTAAAACTCCACCCCTTAACTCTAAACCCTAAGATTTAAATTAATTAACCTTAAGTGTATAAGTAAATATTTATCTTTTTAATCAAACATTTTGACCATTCTGATTTTTAGAGAGTATAGTTATGACAAAAATATTTAGGGTTATCCTAAGGTATTTCTCTTTAATCTAACCTCAAGACTATTGCAGTATATTTATGCAACTCTGCCTGGTCTCAATATGAATTATCATCATTTGGTTCTGATCAATAAAGTGAGGCACTTAAGTAGCAATAAAAATAAAGAAAAAACCATCAATTTAAAACTAAACTGTAATTTGTATGAAGCAGTGGTACTAGACTACTAGTAGTTGTAGGCTTTTAGACAAGATATACATTCATCTACATGTTTCACACAGCTTCCAACATCCATCAACATACATCATGATCAGACTGTACTTTGTTTCTCGGGGGCTTCCCAATCTGTAAACAATCAATAGGAGGAAGAGTAGGAGTGCTGAGCTCACCAAACGTCTGCCAGCAAAAAGGATCAGACATATGATACTTTTCTTGAACCGGCTTAAGCTCAATTGCAGATAACTGCACATCCACGCAAGGGAAGTTATCACTGCAGGCAAAATGAACTGGTTTCACGGTATAAGTGCCTTTGATCCTCTCGTAAGTCACTCCTTCCACTGCAACTGCTGATGTCTGGTTCTTACATTTGCTATGGTCACAGTAGAATTGGTCTATCACTATTGGAAGCTGGACTTCATTGAGTTGAATGTTTGAGAAGAGTATCCCTTTCACTGATCCTACTCCTCCTTGCCATGTCTTGATCCGGACCCCTGTCATCGTGTTGTGCATCGCTACATCTCTCACTGTTATGTTCGAGACACAGGCTTTTGTGCTGTCTTTACCGAGACTGCCAATACTGATCCCGTGACCTGGTCCACAGTTCACGTTGTGTACGAATACATTCGAGCAACCTGTTTGGATGGAGATACAATCATCTCCTGCACACACAAACGTAGAGAGGTGACACCATTAGAAACATTCAGGTTATTCAATATTCAAGAATTCAAGATTCAAGAATTCAAGACTCAAGAAATCAAGATTCAAGAGTTCAAGATTCATACCACAAGCGAGTGTTGTGCTGTGAATGAGGACATCTCTGGAGTTCTGAAGGTGAATCCCATCGGTGTTTGGACTGTCTCCGGGTGAAGAAACGGACATGTCATGTACCTCAACGTCGATGCAGTTGTCGAACTTTAGGTGACATTGAGGACTGTTTTGGATCGTTATACCAGACACTTCCACGCCAACGCTCCCATAGAATCGAAGTGCCTATATAAACCAGAAACACAAGTTAGTAAACAAAACAATGCCTACACCTTTCACAATTCCAAACACTTTTGTTTGTTTCTTTCTCACCGTTGGTTTTATGCTTGGCATTTTCCAGTCAAGCTCACTTCTTATCTGTCAAATGTGAAACAAAATGGGTTTAATCTCGGATGAATATTCTTTTTTTCTTTCTAATAATTAGTAGGTTGAGAAAACGATGAACATACCGGCAGCGGAGGGTTTTTCTGTACAGAATTGTTCAAGGGAACAATGAGTTTGGTTTCACCATCAATGAAAGGGTAGTCTTGTTGCCACCATCCAGAGCCTCTTCCATCAATCACACCATTCCCTTGCACTTTAATCCCTTTCAGCTTTGTGAATTCAATCCACCACAATAACCCTTTTCCCCATGATTTTGTATCCGTTGGAGCTATTATTGTACCATCAAGCTGCAACAACACTAAAACGTTTTAGATATTTTAACCAAAGAGATACAATAATTGTATTCAAAAGATCAACTCTCACCTGGAACACAATGTTAGCTTGACAATAAGGACCAGAGAATGAAATTGGACCAACAAGAAAAGTGTATCCAGGCGGTATAGTCATCATGGATGCCTCTACTTTGCAAGCCGCTGCCCAAGCCGCTTCAAACGCCTGCAAACGTTATGAAAACGCTGTTAATCACCCAAATCACTGTTCTAATAATGGTTTATTGAGGCTTGTGATTTGTGGTCCCGTTTTGTAATCTGTTATTTCTGTTGTCACTTACTTTATATTCGTTTGTCTTTTTCTTTTGGCGCAATTTAGCATTTACGATAGGAAAAACTATTAAAGGTATTTAAAGTAACTTTACAGAGAAACCTTTTTCTTAGCTCTGTCTCGTGTTCTGTCTCAATGATCTTTCAACTGTAATTTATACTTTTTCTAATTCTCATGAAAACGAAATATCATATATAAAATGCTCTAATCAGATCAAATACTAAAACTAGGGTTGAAACATGTACGTACGGATTAAGAAGAATAAAAAAAAGCATGTACGTACGGATTACGAAACTAAAGAGCTTTTATTAAAAAGAAGATTCTTATTAATGAATTTGGTTATTGAATTTTTTACCTTTGTGTCATCACATTTGCCATCACCCTTTGCTCCAAAGTCCATCACATTGAAGACCTGAGATCCCTTTAGCGGCGGAAGAGACGGTGGTTGGTTTTTTGGTGGTTGTGCTACCACTGGAGAGTTATTGTCGTCGGCTTTTGGCGGCGTTTTCTGCTTCGGCTTCGGTTTAGGTTTAGGTTTAGGTTTAGACTTGTTGTGATGATTGTTGTTGTTATTGTGAGAGCTGTGGTAACTGTTCCCATGGCTTTTCGGTTTCTTGCTTGACAAGGAATCAGACAAGTCAGAGGAGCTTCGGTGGTTATGTCTCCAATGTCTTCCTTGTCTAGCAATGCAGGTCTCTAGAGTTACAGACCAGACCAAAACCGCCATTAATATCACCATCGTGATGCTTCTTAGCCTTAGATCTTTTCTCATTTTCATGTTTTTTGTGGGTTTGTTTCTCTGTCTAAACAAGAGTGTTTTGTGGCAGTTGAGAGTTGAGACTTGAGGAAACAGAACGTTGTTGTGAGCGTTTAAATAAGGAAGCAATCCAAGAATGTAGAGACTAGAGAGGCTCACGGGTTCTCATGGAATTAATTGAATTTAAGCTATTAAACGAAATTTAATCAAATAGTATCTTTTATTTTCTATACTGTGGGTGGCGAAAATATTTTCAGAAGTTACTAAATAAACGAACAAGTCTATTTGTGATAATAAGACATAAAGTTCGATGTTAATTGGATTTTTGTAAAATAATAATGATAATGACAGTGATGCAAAGTTATTACTCGTGAATTTTTGGGAGTTATGAGTCGAATATGCCAAAAGTACAGCTGAAATCAATTTACTTTTTCACCGTGGTTAATATTCCAAACTGCCAAAACCTGAATTGCATGTGGAGTAAATACTGGCCAGTGACTATATATGTACGCCAAGTGGATATAATTGGTTGGTCAATAGCTCATCTACTTTGGTTGCGAACATGGATGCCCAAGACTTTACATAATCACATATACAAAAGCACATGTATATGGGCAACATAAAGTATGGATACTTAAAATGTGGTGTCTATTTTGTTTTAGGATCTTGCTTATTGTTTTTTTGATATATAAAAGCATTGAAGCATGTGTGTATATGTAACGTCGGCATGTGTTGGATCTGTCGTATTGGCACGATAATAGTGTCATATGATTTTCACATATAGTGTGGTGTCCAAATTTGAGTGGCAATGTAGGAAAAATAACTATTTAAAACAATACATAGGATAGGAATGTAACTTGTAATTAATATTTCAGTCATTATCAACACCACCACCATGCTATGTAAGGAGAAGAGAGATGAATAGAAAATATGTTGAAAAAAATCACCATGCTATGTATTATTCTATCTCATTGCTAAATTGTATCTCCCTCTTTTGAATTATTACTTTCAGAGATATCACTATTTTCTGTCGGTTTTGTAATCCATGACGTATCTTTTTCTGAAAGATTGAATAAAAATTTGAGTTAATATATATATATATATATAAAGTGTGGCCAAGAACATATAAATTCTAAAAGCATATAAAAATCCAATAAAATAACTATAGTTTCTGAAATCTAGTAAAAATAATTAGTAAACAAAACTAAATGCAATGAGAATTAGGATTTCAAGTGGTTTACCAGTCAAAAACGTTAACCAAAGGAAAGTGAATGATAAGAATCTGAAAACTAAATTTTATAAGAATGAAAAATAGCATAATTTAAAGTATGTTGAGAATTTTATTTGTCTCATTTGTAATTTCTTAACACAATTTTGTCTCTCATTTATGATCAAAGTCTGTCTCATTTGTAATATTAGGAAGTTAAGTATAAACATATGTATGAACATGTATATATGAAATATCAAATATGTAAAACGAAAGAGACTCGTGAGTATAACATCGCTTTTGGTACTCACATGCACAACTTCACGGGCATTGCTTTTGTATTCACAAATCCGCCCAATTATTATTTACTTATTTAATTATTTTTTATTTATTTATTTTGTTTTGAATTCCTTATAGATTAAATTTCATTTATATTTCAAGAAGAAAGGCTTCTATTAACGGAAGGAGCATAAACGGAAAACAGAAAGTAACTGAAGCTTTTTTTTCTTTACGTCCTCGTATTAATATGTACAATAACTTCTCAAAAAACAAAATATACGTACACAGCTATAATGTAAAGTTTGAAACAAAATGAGGTCGGCACTGTTTTTTCTTGTTTTGATTCACGAGCTGTCGGCATTATTGGTGAATGGTAAAATTCTTTGTTTTTAACTATATCAAATCGCTACAGTGTTGGCAATGCAAGAAACATATTTTTAATGGATTGAAGGATTACTAACTTTAAATTAGTGAAAGAACTGCAAAAAGAAAACTAACAACAATAGGAATGTATTTTTCAAAAATGAATTAAAAAAATTGACGAAAATATATCAGATATTACAAAAGATTGAGATCTATATTTTTGTTTATGAAGTGAATTTATTTACATGTCAATTTTTTCATAATATTATGTGATTTTTTTTATTTGTCATTATTTATTGTTTCTTTATCATATTTTCGTAATTTTAGATAATTTGATTAGTTATGTTCTTAACAATTTAAGCTTTGTTTATTTGTCATATTCTTCATAATTTAAGTTATCTATGAAGTGAATTTGTTTATTTATCAGTTTCTCTGTAATATTAGATGATTTGGATTATTTGTCATATTTCCATGGTTTCAAATCATATGCTTATTGGTTATGTTTTAATAATTTTAGGTTTGTTTTTTCTCATATTCAGGCTATTTGTTTTTTTATCATGTTCCTAATAGTTTAAATTGGTAGTTTTATTTATTTATCATGGTTTTAAACAGTTTTAGGTATTTATTTTAAATTTTCTTACTCGTCACGATTTTAGTTTATTTTGATTATGTTCATGTTTTATTATTTTTAAAAGCTTATTTTTTCATATTAAATGATTTAGGTTGAGTCATTAATTTCAATAAATAACATTTGGAATTATCACTTTTCAAAATTTGAGTAATGTCTAATAAATATTTTCATTATATTTAGGGATAATAGTATTAACGAGTATTATCAAGTTAATAATCTTATAGTTTTTTCATCGTTATATATTTATCGACACTTTATGAAATTTCATGCATGATAGTACTATAACGTTTTCACATTTTTTTTGTAACGTTTTCACATTACATTAACTGCGCTCTGTTGTCTGTTGATATTAGCTAGCTAGACAGTTTTCTCGTTTTACTTCGATCAGGTTGGGGTCGTCTAACTAGTAATAGTTGTAAATACGTTAGGCGCATTGATGAAGCTCAGATTGTACATTTACTGGTATGGTCGTTTTCTTACTGGTATGGTTTTTTAGACAAACTAACGTATTATGCCACATGCTATTATTGTATTAAGTTTTACATAGTATTTTTTTTTTCATTTCAGACAAAATTTGATCATAAAACCTACAAATTGTGTCTTGATCGTAGATATATATGGAAGAAACGCCATGATGTCTCGGTAAGTATTTCCTTAGATGAAACTTGATAGAGCACATATTAACATTGCTATTCTTTTACAGAAGAGTCTAACATTGAATAATAGTTTTAGTTGAAAAAAATGGAAATGAAATGTTTCAGGGGTTTTAATCAAACATGCAATTGAAACGAATAATGAAACAAATTGGTTAATTAGAAACGGGACGATGGTTTGGAATTGAGATGGTGCTCTAAAGAATGCGGAGAAGAACAATTTGTTTATTTTTTATTGTATTGAAAAATAATGATGTACTATGGTTAAACATTCAACTCTTAAATAAATTAATCTACTCACTACACTTTTTTAATTCCGTTAACTATGTAATGATCTATCACTGGACAGGACACTGATTGAACTATTTTCAGCTGCTTGTTTTCGAATATTTTTTCTTGGCGAAAGTTTGTTTTCGAATATTAAACCATGTTTTCTCGTAAACGGCTTTAGCTACATACATTGTTTTTTTCCCCCCGAAACGACTACAAACGGCTTAACAAACACGTTAAATAATTCAGAACTAATTGTAGAAAAATATACAGAATTAATATATACACGCAATTGTGCAGTCCTGTACGGATAAGCATAAACCATCTTTCGAGATTTCAGAAAAAGCGTTGTGCGCTCATAGTTTTACACAATTTCTTTGTCGTCAAATAAAATTAAAATTGAGGAATAATACAAAAGATTTCTCACTTCAACTGTTGTAAGCTTTTTTTTTTTTTGTCACCTTTTTCATTTCATTCAACCTTGAAAGCAAGTACAATGGTTTATGATGAGAGCCAAGTTATTACATATTGCTGATTAGATAATCTAGCTCTTTTTGCTAATTGATCAACATGTTGTGCTAAGTTTCTAGGGACATGTTTAAAGAAAAAACGTTCAGTTTGGCGAGATTGAGAATGTCTTGCACCTCCGTAGAAGCTTCATTACAAGTACTACCTTTGTTCCCTCGATAAGACTCCAAGCTTTTGAATAACTGAGCATTGTCTCCTAGAATTATCACTTCCTTAAAGTGTAGTCTATGTAAGTGTTGAACAGCTAGCAAAGTTGCCATTGCCTCGGCTTCAAGTGCTGAATTTGTTGGTGCAATTGCCGAGCTTCCTTGCATAATGAAAGTGCCTTGTCGACTGTATAAGGACCACCCTATCCCCGCTGTTTCGTTTACAGACTTCCAGGAAGCGTCTGCAATGCAATAAAGCTTTGATTCTTGCGGGAGGACTTCAATGATGGATTGCGGTTGAAATCTAACTGGAGCTTGTAAGACAGATTCATCATAGTTCATGGCTTTCTTCCACAGATTCATATCCATAATAGATGTTTTGATGACCTGTACAATATCCTCTCGGTTGTTATCAAATAGTAACATGTTCCGCATTTTCCATATCCTCCACCCGATGAACCAAGCTAGACTACCTAATAAATCTCTTGTACTATTGTTTATTATATTTTGAACAAATTGCAAGAGATTCATACCATGCTCTAGTCTGAGGAAAAAGGCAGGGTATGCCAATTGCCATACTTCTCGAGAAATACGACATTCGTACAGCAGATGAGATATTGTTTCCATACCTTCTCCACAGAGCTGACACTCGGGATTAATTCTGCATCCCCTTCTACTTAGATTTTTTGCAACTGGCAAGCCGTTGTGGAGCACCTTCCACCAAAAAAGTTTAAGTTTAGGTGGTAACTTCAGTGTCCATAATTTCTGTATGATTTGATTTCGCAGTTGCACAAAGGAAGACGGAATGTCCTGGGTTTGCTGTATTCTTTCATTGTCTATCGCCATTTGCACATAGTAGTCAGACTTGACTGTATACGATCCTGTCTTACTGAGCTTCCAATACAATAAGTTCTGGGCACCTGTAATACTCTGACGAAAATGCAATATTCTTTGAACATCCTCAGGATGAAATAATTGATGCAGTAGAGGTTGATTCCATGAGAATGTTCCAGAAGAAAACAAGTCCTTAACTCTGAGATTGGGGTGAATGAGCATACCAGGACCTGTTGGCTTTGCTTGTGAACCACCAAGCAACCAGTTATCCAGCCAGACTCTAATTTGATCTCCATTGCCAATTGCCCACTGCATTCCTCTTTTAAGCAAGGGTTGAGTTTGTACAATGCTTCTCCATGCTAAGCTTGATGTTTGATTAGTATGTGCTTCCATAAAACTCGTTTTCCTGTAGTATTTGGCTTTGTAAACACGAGCAAGCAGAGATGAAGGATGTGTAATTAATCTAGCTTATTTTTAATTCGCTGAACTATAAATTGGAATGCTTCTTTTCTTTTCTTTCCTATCTGTTTAGGAAGCCCTAGATATCGACCAAATCCTCCAACCTTTGTGATACCAAATATTTTTGATATATTTGATTGAACTGTGGAAGGAGTACCTTTGCCAAAAGAGATGGCAGACTTGGCGTAGTTTACTTCCTGTCCCGATGCTTTTTGATAAATGCTGAGAGTACGAGACAGGTTGTGACTTTCTTCTTCTGTTGCTTTGCAGAAAACGAGTGAGTTATCTGTAAAAAGCAAGTGAGAAATAGGAGGACCTCCCTTCGATGCCTTGAACCATGTAACTTCTGATTCTGGATATTCTGCTTAATCAATCTAGAAAGACCCTCAGTACAAATGATATATAAATAGGGAGAAAATGGATCACCTTGACGGAGTCCACGACTTGGTTTTATGATTTTTGTGGGTTCTCTGTTGATTAAAACTGAGTATGTAACAGTTGAAATGCACAACATGATCCATCTTCTCCATTGTTGACAGAAGCCCATCTTTTCCATCACTGCATCTATAAATTTCCATTCAACTCTATCAAAAGCTTTAGCAATATCTAACTTTAAAGCCATAAATTTATTTGTTGTGAACGGCTGCGAATTATACGAGAAGAACAGAGAGCAAAACGAATTGAGGCAAATACCCGTTTAGGATTTCTTATTATTGTGCGAATGAATAATTTACAAACCCTTAGACCCATATTTATACAAGCCTCAAAAAACCCGATTTCTTTTTCCCAATAAGAAAAATACAACAGAAAAAGTAAATTTCCTAAACCGAAAAAGCATACCGTACCGCGGGGGCCTTCGGCCCCCGCACCCCCCAGATGTCAACCTTGATAGTAAATTTCCTAAACCGAAAAGGCCTACGTCCGACCAATGAGTGCTGGGCTTTTACTGGTGCACAGAAATTTAAGACACCCTGATGCAACATTATTGCTAAGGTTTTTGGTATGAAGAGAATGCATTAGCTCATGGGCAATGAGTACATTATCTGTAATGAGTCTTTTCGGAATGAAAGCGGATTGATTCTCAGTGATTATATAATTCAGCCATGGTTTCAACCTTTCAGCTAATATCTTCGATATGGTTTTATAAGCGACATAGGCCAAACTGATCGGCATGTAGTCCTTAACTGTAACAGGATTCTCAATCTTTGGTATCAGACATATATGGGTTTGATTAACTTTGGGATCCAATCTATTTTGCTCAAAGAAAAGCTTGATAAAAGAAATGAGACCTGGTTTGATAGCATCCCAATGTTGTCTGTAGAAGCCTGGAGTCATTCCATCAGGACCTGGAGCCTTTTCTGGGTTCATTTTGAAGACAGCATCCCTCACTTCCTTCTCAGTAATTGGAGCAGTAAGTACTCGGTTCATCTCCTCAGTTACTGTTGCAGAAATACCATTCATCAGATTTTATCCAATAAACTCTCATTACTCCTGTACAATATACAGAAATAATTTTCTATGTTTTTTAATATCTACTGCTTTGGATAGTAACTTCCCTTGATCATCTTGTATGTGGATGATTCTGTTGTAGTGTCTTCTCTGTCTCGTTTTGTTGTGGAAGTACTTGGTGTTTTTATCTCCTACTTGCAGCCATAGTACACGGCTTTTTGTTCTCCAAAATTCCTCTTCAAGCCAATACTGAAGTTGCAATTTTACCTTTAAAGCAGTAAGCAAACTATAATCTATAGTGGGAGAGTCGTAGACACATTGTATTTCCTGCTTTAACTGTTGAATGATCTTTCCCGAGTTAGTGTTTTGCTTGCTCCTCCATTGAGACAAAGCTTTTCGGCATTGGCGAATGATTGTATAAATATTTCCGTTGGATATGTTGGAACTCTCTTCACTGCAAACTTGTTCCACCACTTGCTTTAGGCCAGGATAGAGTCTCCACCTGCTGTCATACCTAAACAAAAACGACTTCTTCTGTTTTTTTCCATCAGTATTAAGAAGTAAAGGTCTATGGTCCGACCCAATGCATGGAAGAAGAGAGACAGTGGCCATAGGATATATATCTAACCAATTACAGTTCATTACGACCCTATCAAGTCTAGACATAATGGAATACTTTGATCTTTTTCCGAACCAAGTGAATCTTCCACCTAGAGTTTTTATATCATGAAGGCCTAACACTGTTAGCATGCGATTAAATAGAGAACATGAACCAACAGACCTTGGTATACCTCCTTGTTTCTCTTCACTTCTCTTGATATCATTAAAATCCCCAATTATCATACGAGGCTTATGTTTTAGAAAACCTGCATATTCAGATGCTATTAGCTGAGACCATTGCTTCTGACGATACTTTAAAACAGGATTTCCATATATATAGGACAACCAAAAGGTGTTGGCACCATTTTCTACAGTCATATGAGTTAAATACAAGTCAGGGTTCCCCAAAAAAGACAACTTAACCATGTCGTTCCAAAATATAGCCATCCCACCACTACTTCCGCTAGCTGGTACTATTTCTACATTCTTATATCCTAGATCTTTTGCAAGGTTTTGTACAACATTATTTACATTTTTAGTTTCTACTAGAAGCATTATATCAGGGTTGTGAATTCTCCTGATATCTTTTATATGTGGAATTGTCAAGGGGCTTCCTAAACCTTGACAATTCCAATGAAGGATCTTCATGGATGAGGTGGTGGTTTGTGGGGAACCACCAAACCCTGATTGTCTTCAAGTTCGGTTTGATCCAACACAATCCTCTTAGGAGCCCTCACGTTATCCTCTTCAGCTTCTTCAACTGCCTTTCTCTTTGTTCCTTGAATGTCCGCTGCATCACCCAATCCTGGAGTCACTGCATCACCCAGTCCTGGAATGGATAAGTTTGAAGATTCACCCATTACCACCCTAGTACCAGATGCAGTAATAAAATCCACTGTAGCTTCCTGCTCCATGGGTTGATTCTCAGCTACATTCCTTGATGATTCACCCTCATCCCTAGAGATCAGGTACAATGATATAGCTCTACTTCTATCCTCAGCAGACACGTACGGGTTGGTACTAGTATCTAGAAGCTCCATTTGCCTCTGAGTAAGAAGTGCCACATCCTTACAGGCTTCAAATTCATCTCTAAGACTACCACAGATGATGCAGAACTTCTGTAATCCAGAGTATCTAAACCCCAAGTCAACAGGCGGAACATTGGGAAAGATCTCAACCTCCCTTGAAAGTATAATAGGGTTATCTATGTCAAAATCGATCTTCACTGAGACTTCAGCTTCCCTATTCACTGTCGGTTCTATGATTGAGACCTCCTTAACCTGTCCCAACTTAGATCCTATGCTCCTCACCATCTCTGACCTTCTGTAGATATTTGGGAGCCTAAGAATCTTGACTTTGAAAGGTATGTTGCAAAGGAAGTCATGATTATCACGGTTACTCCACCTGTCTAAAGCCACCAACCAACCACGGTAAGTATATGGAGCCCTCTCCATGACCATCAGAATATGGTGCTCGCTTTCGAAGTAGAAATTCACTGTTCCGTCATCATTAATTTGGCTTTCAACTCTCCCTGTAAGTTGCCACACCCGAGGAAGAGCCACCTTAAGTCCCGCCGGATTCTGATGATATGGATTAAGACCCATGGCTACTAGACAGTTGCGATGATCTTTGCGGAAAGTTTCACGAGCATCTTCTTGTATAGACCATCGATTTCTATCTGACCCCAATCGCATATTCTGAAGCGCCTTCCATATATCCTTTGTCGAATCGATATGATGATACACACCTTCACTCTGATCCATGTGTTCTTCACATGATTGCATCTTGAATCACTCTGAATTGATCAAGATTGATTTTAGGGTTTTTCTCCTAGAGAAATCTAGAAATCGTCTTGCGAAGGGAAGAGAGAGAAAACCGACCGCATCTCTAATTTTTATAATATATGGTTATTTCAACTGTTGTAAGCTAGAAAAATAGAAGTTGTTGTTTTGTCCTAATAAAAGCAAAAAAAATGCACAAGTAACTATTATTTATTTCTATTATATTTTTTCAGAGTTATAACTGTAAATTCTTATGACTAATTATTGATTTGCTGAAACAAATATTAATTTACTGTTACGCAATAGGCTGTTGCCTATCTAAATATTTCTAATTTTGTTTTAAATAAAAACCAAAATAGAGAATATTGTTAAAAAATATCACACACGTTGATATTGTTGGTTAATAAATTATAAATAAATATTTGAATAACTTCATTGTATTCTGTTCTGCAAACTAAATTATAATAGCTAGGGAATTTCTTAAGTTGGTGGTTAGCCGTTATCTTTGAACACTGTCCTCGCTTATTTTTTTCTTGTAGAGCATTTCTAATGTATTAGCCCATTTTTTTCTCAAAAATGCATTAACCCAATTTTCTTCAAAATAAAGTAACTTTTTAGAGGGGTTCAATTTTATTTTAACTATATTATATTGTATATTAAAAATAGAACAATAAATAAAAAATAATCATTATTTTATTTATAGAGTAGTTTCATTTTAAATTTAATATGAAATGCGAAACTGAATAAAGTTTACATATCTTATTTCAAACTATTTTAAAATAACAAATAGAATAAGGCTGAAAATGCTCTTAGTGAAACTTCAAACGCCTCTTCGTGTTTGCTTTGCTCAAATGCGATCATGCGTGCACACATGATTGTTAATAGATAATATATAATACGATGATCAGTATTGCCAAATGTCAATAATACTAGTTTTTTTTTTTGACAAAGAGCTTTCAATTATAAATAAAAACGTTTACATGATGATAAAGTACGAAACTTTATAGCTAGAAAAAACTTACAATTCATGATTAGAACATCTCAAAGCTATGAAACACTCAAGCTTTAAGAGAGTTGATAACTAACGAGTGTTACCACTAATACTAGTTGCGAAAATGTTATTATTTATTACGCCTTCAAGGTACACGAAGATGCATAAAAGTTAAAATCGTTTTGGCTACGTCTTATAAGATGCGGAGATAGTCAGAGTCTCAGAGACCAGAGACACGTTGGCTTCTCTACTGAGATTGCAGTTAGTTTCAGTTTTACTTACTCAGCAAATATATAGGTCCAAATATATCCCTATAAATGCCTTCTATTTGATTATAGGTGGACAAAACATGCCTGCCTATCTTTGTTGGTGCTTTTTACAGATCGTTTTTTTTAAATAAATCATAGTTACTCTGTTTTAGAAAAATAAATTATTTCACAAAGATATATTTTTTATGTTTTTTGTATAAAATTACAAATTTCAATAAAATTAATTGAATTTATTAAAATACTATTGATTAAAATGCATTAGAATTTGATAATTCTAAAAGCGATATATGATTAATGTATTTTTTAATATATGTGAAAACACCAAAATATACATTTTTCAAGACCAAAATTCGATAGTATGTTTTCTGCCTAATGTGCTTTTATATTACACATCTTTACAGATCGATATAAAAGTACTAAATGATACTGAGTGAATTAATCTGAGAACGTATGACACGAATTTTGATATTTTCCAACTAATGATAAAGAGTAGACCGTTTGTCTGTTAACATTTACTATGTTAATCATTTGAACTGAAATCAAAAACACATCAATCAAACAACGATAATATAATTTTCAGCATGAATCAAACTTAAGACCAAGTATACATAGTTCTAAGAGATTACTACCAGAATACCGGCTAGTCTCTTACAGATCTTAAGACCACAAAGCATGTAAGAAACATCTTGCCCATCTTAGTCACGAACTTACGAGAGAGTATGAAACAATAATGTTCAAAAACTTCTTACACATGTTAAACAGTCGTATATACTAAATTCGTTATACCTTACAGAGATAATCAAGGAATACTATATGTGGATGTTTATTGATCTTGTTTTCTTAACACATTATATATACATCTTGTTTTTCAATATTTTTACGAGTAAGCATAAGTCAAAATTCGACGCGACTACTATATTTATCTAGTAGATTTATAATAAAATAGACGAATCTCTAAGGTGCAGGAGACTTTTGTACTTATTGGATAATAAGAACAAAATTATATGCCCTTGACTTCACAGCGCAATCCTCTGTCTCGTGCCAATCTTTTTCTTTTCTGCTCTTGATAAAGCGTAACTTATATTTTGTGGACCGGACCATATCTATAACATACGCCAACCATACGTATATGCAAGGTTACCTGTTTTCTACGTTTTAAAATAAAATTCACGCATTTGGAAAAGAAAAAAAGATCAGGCACATTTATTTATATCTTTAATCATGGTAGTACACATAGACAATAAGTACGAGTAAATTATAGATTGTATACATGAGAGGAATCTGATAAATCAATTGAAACGATATTGAATAAGCAAGCCGACAGAAGACGATAAATTGAATAAAAGTCTTTTCGCATGATATAAATAAATAACAAACACACAAAAATCTTCTTTTATTTTATTTTATTTTATTTTATTTTATTTTTTTGCTTAAAACACACGAAAATCTTAATCAGTAATCATCGTCACCCTGTATTAACCAAGCTCATATGATTATATATACTCATCTTATATATCTGTGCAATTATTCAAAGGAAAACTTTAATATTCTTTTTTTTTTGTAAAAAATCTTTTTATCATGTTTAATACAGAAAAATTGGTGAGATGCACCTCAATACTCCTATAATATGTCAGATACCCTTAGTTTTGCAACCTTTTTTCTTGGACCATTTTACCCCTTCGTATGACGTCAACCTAAGGGCAACTGCATTGATAACCCTCTCTCTTCACGACTCCCAAAGTTAATTTATAATTTTTTATTTTCTTTTTCTTTTGATTTTTTCAAAAAAAAAAAAATTAATCAGCCAACCAATCGCGGGCCGCCACGTGTCAGTGGGGCCCGTGAATAGTGATGACACCAGTTCACTCCAGTGAACTCAGATGATACGGGGTTACCAAAAACTGATTAATATATTGTTTCTTTTTCTTGGACTTTGTGTGACTCCTCTTAACATCCCGCGATGCGGGTGGCCTAAGAAGTGTAGACCTGCTTTGCATGTGATTTGTGTCGGAAGACACTTTTCCCCCACAATAGAGTGTTTAATGGCTTTTCAAATTTTGTTGAAACGATAGTGTGTGAGATAACTCTGCCTTTCCCATTACCGAACAGTTGCTTTTATTCACATTCCTCTCAACTACCACTTCTTCTTTTTATACTCCATTTTCGACATAATCCACAAACAAATATTTCTCATTCGATTAACAATCTCACCAAAAACTCTTAACAGTCGAAGCCAATTGTCATCGTCGATTCTGAGAGCAATGGCGAGACCCATGAAGAAAAAAACCCTGTTGTGGCTGAAAACGGGATCCCGCCGGAGAAAACACCGTCGTCGACAAAGTTCTATCTCATTTCCGCCTTCCCGGTCACGCTAAGGCCATAGACACTGACTGCCAGGTAAGCTGTAATGATCACATTTCTGCTTCCCCCGTTAATTGTTCGTTATCCCAATATAGTTGAATAGTAAACGATAATTACAAATTTATCAGTGTAATAGTCACTGGTTGTCACCAATCAAAGTTTTAACCGTTAATATGATTTAAAACGCTTAGTCAATTGTTCGTTCTGATAGAGCAAAACATGTTAACATATCTTTGAAATGTTAACACTCACGTTACTTGTTAACTATATTCTTATGTGTGTCTGGTTTTATTTGACAACAGGCGTCCGTAAAGTCTATCATCGATGACCCGTACGAAGAATGGTCAGCTGGACTAGATTTTCTGTGGGTCGATGAGCTGGAATACTTAGCTGTAAAGAACATGGTCCGTCTGATTTCCATTTGTTTTGCTTTCCGGAAGGACAAGTTTCAAGGTGGTCTCAATGCTAACGACCTTGCTCAACTGAGGGCAGGGAAGAAACTCAAGGAGAAAGAACCAAAAGAAAAAAACGAGACGGAGAATGCTGCGAATGCGACAGATTCTGAGGGTCTTGACTCATGTGCCCATGTGTTAACTGCGAACTTGTTTGCAACACAGCTCGGTGAGAAGCTCAGTTCCTCCACCTCCATCTTCGAGTGGTTCGTTTTTAACTATTTACCGATGTAACGACCAATTCTCCATTGTACTTTGTTTTTGATTTGGTGCTCAAATATTTTCACATCCCTTTATTTATCAGGTTATCATTTATGTTTGTTAACACGTTATCATTTTTATGTTTTAAAAGTCGTTATCACATTATTATTTATGTTACACGCTAACTATCCTTGTTGACTATACTAAGTAGATAGTTGTCTGCAAATTATTTCTGTAAAGCGTTAACCATTTCTATTTACCGATTTTTTCCATACCATGTTAAATGTTCCTAAAAAAGTTCTTGTTAAGCGGCTAAACCTCACTACACTCAGCTTAGCTATTTTCTCCATTTTTTAGTTGTTTCAGCCTTTGTTAACAAGTTTAGGATACGCTTACTGATATCTTAGAATGTTACCATGAGCAGTTTACAATTTTTTTCAAGGTTCCAAGTATCTAAGAATATTAAGGTTAGCCTGCTAACGAACACAATTATCTGTTATTTTTGCACTAATCACTGGATTTATTCATAACTCTTACTCAGCCCTTGTGAGTACAAAATCAGCCCTCTCCAACTCACATCATCTCCGTCTAACAAGTTTCTTACATGCTAACTTCTTTTTGTTGACTTCTTGTTAATTGAAAATATGTCATGTCAAACTTAGATCATCTTCATATCAGTTCTCGTACACGTTAACTTATTTGTTAGACCGCTACCTCAAACTTCTTCCAAGAACAAGTCTTTTTCTCCAGATCGATGCGGTGATACATCTCATTCCCATCAACAACCTCGAATTCATGGTTAATCCTGCGGTCTGTCGCCTCCGGCACCTCCTTGTGTCAGACACGCTCCTCAGCGCACGCCTCAACCAGATCTCTTTTTCTCTGTTTCTGACACACGCGCTTTAGATCACCGAACGCGTGAGAGAGAAAGGAGGGGCAAATCCGTCCATTCGTGGTTAAAAGGATACTGCTTTTACCCTAAAACAAGCTCATGGACATTTCGCAAATATAGGCCTTCTTCTGGGTATATTTCGTCCATTCTCCCTTTAATATAAAGGGAGGTCCAGTCCTATGAATACATCATCTTGCTGAATATTAGTAGAGTCCATATCCACGTAACCACATATAAAATTAATAATTTTACAATAGAGACAATCGTTTTCTTATCTAGATTCTAGACCAACACAACAACACCTCATCTAATGAAAATGACTAAACCATCAAATGTGGTTAACCTTAATATTCTTACTAAACATTTGTTATATATTATTTAATTTTATCTATCCTAATCCCATAAAGTGCAGTTTATGGATAAATTGTCTTTTATCAGTTATCTAAATGGGCTGAAAGCAATTGTGCATCATTGTGAGTATTTCAAGAGCAATATAGTTTAGTTTGGTGGATCAGATATACCAATTTTTGAAACTTGGTTATGTTCTATGTCTCCTTACCATCTAACCATAATGTCCCAGACTCCGACTGTAACTTTATTCCCTTCATGTGGCTATTGTTTCTTTGATTTTGGATTAATTAACTTTTTGTTTTATCTTTTGGCTTTACAAAATTTATAAGGTTCTATATACTTCTAGCTATATGCCGTCTTTAAGCGCACAGTCTCTCGTGAACCTTTTGCTCTGATCTGGTTGTGTTTATTGGCTTCCCCGTGAACTCCATGCAACGTCCTTTCCAATTACCCCCTTACATTAATGTCATACTCTTCCATTGTCTACTTTCTAATTTGTTTTGTTTCTTTATTCATTTTTAGCCATCTAACAAAATTGTATTGACTAATTTTATCATTCAGACAAAATAACGTTGTTCTAAAATTAAATAATCAGAATAGGTAACGACACTCGGTTATTTTTTAAAAAAATTGTCAAAAAAACAGAGCCCATGTAATATATCCAACTGGTTATATAGTAAATTATTTAGTTTTTTCATATTCTGTATATATGTATGAAATTAGGTGTTTCAAATTTAAATTATATTTAAAATTTATTTTTTGTGAATTTTTTATATTTTATATTTTCTTACAATATTTCAGTTTAAAGTTTTAATTTAATTATATGTGAAATGAAGAAAAAAATAAATATTTAAAATTTAAATTTAACAATATATATGTAAATATCTAAAATTATAATCTTGGAAATATTTTTTATTTATTTCTTTTGATTCAAATATATTAAATCAAATTCTATAAAACTAAGAGAAATTTTTTTTAGGTATATAACTATCAAAACATTTAAAAATATTTCTAAAATTTGTAGATATTAAAAAGAAAGTGGTGGTATTGGGATTAGAAATTACAATTTTAGAAAATTGCATAAACTTCTGATTTCTGAAGAAGTTTTTTAGAAATAAAATTTATCTAATTGTAAAAATATAATATAAATAGCATCTCGAAAATTGTAAATATTATTATACTGGTTCTACTATTATATTATTTATTATTATATTAATGATGATCTATAAATTATTATCATATTTAGAAAACTTACTAAAAATATAAATCAAAATTAAATGTGAATGTTCATCTCACAATTGGATTCAAATCATGTCATTGTTGTTAATATGTTTTATCATCATTTTCTTTTAAAATCATTGTGGTGATAACTGATCATGAAACAAATCTCTTCTAAAATAATGTCTATGGATAACATAGAGATCATGGGTATCTACTGTTATGTTGCTTCATAAATTCATATAGACAAAATTTGTCTTTTCCCCACTCTCTTGTCGCAAACAATTTGTTCTCATTACGTGATCCAATCATCGCTTGACACTTGGATGGTAGACTTCACACATTTGCGTGCACATGCATATTTAATACATATATACACGGTATGTCAAATTAAATACAAATATCAATGATGATATCACATGTATAATATTTATGTTGAACCATAGAAGCAGCCATTGATTCTTGACGAGCATTATTATCCGCTCAAACTATAACCTTGTGTACAACAGTACAAATCGTTCTTTCCTATCGCCAGAAGTACTTAAACATTCGACGGTTCTAAGCAAAACAGTGAATAAAATTGTTCAAAAGACTGTTATTAGAAATATATTTTAGTGTGTGAAAGTTGGAACCTCTGCATTTACACTGCACTACAATAACCATTACCATCAGGGAGAATACATGTTTGTTAAAGCAGGCCCACAAGTAATTTAAAGAGAAGAAAAAGCCGACGAAAGAAATACATAAGAGTGAAAAATAAGCCCATAACATTCGGCTTGTTTAATAAAAGAAGAGAAGGAAAGGCCCGACCCATTAATGTGCTAAAACCTATAAAAGGATTCCTGCCGTTGATTAACTCTACTCCTCTTCAGCTGAAAGATACTTTTCAACTTGACAAGCTTGACTGGGGCTACTGATGCTCCTGAGCACTGGGAATCAATCTCCCTAAATGATCCAGAGCGGTCCTGGCTACATCGAAAATAAGAGTAGTCACAGGTGTTACAGTGTACATATTCGTGAGGATTAGAAGAAAATATAACTTCATAAGCTTATTTCCATAACTGCATGGACTCTCTTCAAAAACATATGCAGAATCATCTCATATACAAACTATTTTTCGTATATAACAGTCAACAAATAACTTTTTAATAGGTTGAAAATTTTATATAAAGGACTCTTTTGTTATCTTCTTTTTCCTTTGTTCCATATTTTTTGGTCACAAAGCTCAGGAAAAGAAGACCTGGACACTAGAAGTTTTCGAAGACCTGCAAACAGGACAAACACCAGTGAACACATCACACTCTTTACACAAACACAAGTGCCTACACGGCACAAGCAACACCGATACTTCCTTCACGTTGCACATTTTGCATCTCATCCTCTGGTTTCCTATGTTCTTGTTGTTGTTGTTGTTTGGGTCAATGTATGATGATGCTGCATCATCTATCTCGCTGTCTCCAAACCCTTCTCTACGTTGA
Source organism: Hirschfeldia incana (assembly GCA_026261945.1). Lineage (NCBI taxonomy): Eukaryota > Viridiplantae > Streptophyta > Magnoliopsida > Brassicales > Brassicaceae > Hirschfeldia > Hirschfeldia incana. Next base: position 183,107 of record JABCMI010000139.1, on the reverse strand, counting down.
TCTGCACCAGCTATCACTTTCTTGTTGTTGTTGTTGTTGTGTGACATTGCTTGTTGCAGATTGTTCTTTAAAGCATTAACCACAGACTCATTGTACTTTGCTCTGTAGTGCCAGTTCTGAGCTTCCGTTGTCACTTGCTTAATCCTCTCCACGAGCTCCTTGTTCCTCTTGTTCATGATCTCAATCTCCTGATCTTTCTCTTGAAGCTTCCTGCTCACTCCTTGCTCTATTGAGTTGAGAAAAGACGCGATCTGTCTTTGTTTAATATCTCTCACTCCTTTCGCCATTTGAGCTGCCTGAAAAGTGAAAACCAACCAAACAGACACATTACAAAACATAGAATCTTAAAGAGCAAAAGACAAAACATAAACAGAGATGATCTGTACCTGGATTTTTAAGAAATGGTCAAGCTCATCTTTTTGTCTATGGAGGTGGATCCGAAGGCTCTCATCCAGTGACTGAGAGAATGGAGAAGGAGCTACAATGCTGCCACTAGCGGAAGTCACAGAAGAGTTGCGTTCCTCGTCGTCATAAGAGAGTCTAAGACCAGTGGAGACAAGATTCTCCTTGTGGGCTTCTTCTTGAACACTATGATTATAGTTCAAAGACATCTGAAGCTGCTGTTGTTGCCTTTGGATGTTGTTATTACTAATGCTTTCTGCTTCCCTCCCTCTTTTGTTAGGCCGAGCCATTGGAACGAGATTATTATCATTAGCAAAATAGTTTACTGGATCAACAGTAGTGCATCCACCTCCTCCCACTGCACATATCAAAAGACATGATTGGTTCTCAACTGTAATAGTTATATATAAATATATATATATATATATATATATATATATATATATATATTTCTTTTAAGTTTGAGATCACATAAAACAGAAGAAACTTACTGGTTCCGAGTAGGTGAAGCTGATTGGATTGTGTGTTGGTTTGGTACTGCAGCTGGTTTTCATTCATGAAAACAGGTGGTACGGTGTTTCCATTGTTTCCACTTAGCATCTTCTTCAATGAATGTTAATGTAAAAGTATACAGAAGGCAAAGTATTGAACTCTTCTCGGTAGAGATAATAAGTTTGAAGCCTGCAATAGAGGAAGAAGAACCCATTAGCCAAAGACAGAACATGAAAACATAAGTGTACATATAACAATTTGGAACTTTTTGACTCTAGAGATACTAACTAGATTGACAGAGGAGAGAAATGATGTAAGGTAGAATGATGGATCATAGAACAGGTTTGATCTTAAATATATATAATCAAACAGAATCAAAGAGAACACTAAAAGAAGAGCAATAGATTTGATTGATTGATTCAATAGTCAATAGTCAAAGTTGCATATTTATTAACTTATTGATTTAAGGTAAAAATCTAAGAGAACATGGAAAGGTTACAAAAATAATTCAAAGAAGGATCCGTAATCCAGAAACAGAGTCCCTAAAGAAATTGCAATTTCCCAAAATAAAATAAAACTAAATAATAATACCTTGTTCAGATTGATTTAGCAAATATTAGTTTCCTTTTAGATCCTGCATTAAGAAGAAACAAAATCATCATCAAGACTTATATAACAAAAGAATCTTGATTCTTGTTGAAATCTTTGTATTTTTATATCAAAAACCCCCAGAACAATAAATTTGAAACTGATTAAAGACAGTTTAAGAAATCAAGATAGAGACGAACCGATGAATGAGGGATCTTGATTATTGATTAAGAAAAGAAGATGCCTTTTGTTGAGATGAAACGGCTATAGAAGAAGAAGAACAAGATCCAGCTAAATTAAAGCCACAAGATGATTTAAGAAAGAAAAAAAAAGTATTTTTGAATAAAGAAAAGTGAAGGGAAGAATACAAAAGAAAAAAAATGAATGATGATGGGATTATGATACGAGTAATTAAGCGGGTGCGATGGAGCAGGACAGAGTGATGAAGAAAGTGGTGGAAGTTTGGTTTCGATTATTTTACTTATATGACAAAACTACAGTAATTTTTTTTTCTTATTTAAAAAAAAAACAAAAATATGGTTGATGATGATGATAGAAGTAAATGTAAATCACCAAAGAAACAGAGAACCGGTGGTGCTGCTTTTTCTTCTCTCGTGAGTTGTGTTGTGTTATGATCTATCTCTCCCTCGTTAGGCCAGCTTTTCAGTTTCCATTCTTTTTGGTTAAAGATGGTAGGTTTGACTCAATTTAACAAAACCTATTCATTACCATCAGCTTTTTTTGTTTAATACGTTTGTCCCCAGTGGCGGAGCCAGCGCTTGGTGATGTGGGTCAGTTGACCCTGGTGAAATCTGTGTAAAACTTTTTTTTACTTGTATTTAATAGAGAAACTGAGAAGATTATCACAAAAATTAGACAAGTGACCCATGTAATATTTGTTTGCAATGAAATTGACCCTCCTAAAACTTTTGGCTGCCTCCGCCACTGTTTGTCCCAATACCCATAAGAAAACAACTTAGATTATTGATTTCTTATTTTCTTTAAGTATGTTATTTGACGTGTCATCTTGTATAAACGTAAAATTATGATTAATGTTCTTATGTTACAAAAATATAAGCATAGTTGATAAGTATTCATAACCACTTTGTTATGATTAAGTAGTGACATAATGAGATTAGCTAATTTGAGTTGTTTTACTTTATCTTGTTGCTTTTCTTATTGACTAGAAAAGTAAGGCGTTTTAAAAACATCTAAATACGTACACATGACAATACATTTAATTCTGGATTCGTTTGATTAAAAGTAAATACGTACATGATAGATTATATTTTCAAAATTGTTGGTGAAAAAACATGGAACATGATTAGTGTCATCAAGCTAAGTTAGATCTAAACACAGCTGTGTGATCGCGTACAAGAGCAATAACTTAATGAAACCGCATGATTAATATAAGCGCAAACTAGCAATAAAACTTGTATTAGAAACCTCATCATTTCTTGATTTCACATGTATCTAGTATAATTAGACCATATGAATATCAACTACGACGTCAGAGTAGTTGTTTTTAAAATGTATCGAAGTATGGAAGGAATACACATAAAACCATTGAATCATTTAATATTTTTATATTTTAACAACGATGTTTACATGTGGAAAATTCAATTTCATTTCAACATTTGACTATAATTTCATTCTCTAACAACATATACTCGGCAACCATGTTTGTATTTTAGTAATGCGAAATGTAAGTGTGAATATGCAGAGAGTGACATGAAAATGGAGATAAAATAATAGTACTCATAATGAATAATCGCTTCACGCAAATTCAAAGTCAGTACACGGATTCCAGAGTCGAGGGAAAAATTATGACAGTAGAAGAGAGATGGTCAACTAATCTGTAGGGTTATTTACGTCTTTTTCATTCAAATTTAACCCCAAATTCATGCGACGGTAACGGAAGAAGAAGAAGAGATCAAAAGGAGAGAACGTGTCCGCCGTGATCTCAGTGTGTTTAAAGGAAGAAAGAGCCGTTTTAATTACGAGTGGGACCCACGCGCCTGGTCGTTGGGCAAATATGGCGGGTAAGTTTTTGGCGGGGAAGGGAGCCCCTTTAGTTAGTAGTTGGTAGTTACCGTATGACTTTCTGGAAACTTGGACCGGACTAAACCATTCGCACGCCAGGTTTGTCGGAGGAAAAATTAATTCTTCTTTTTTAGCTGCAGACGAAAATAATTGCCATAGCTTATTAAAATATTGTAATAATTGATCATAATGTTTGAATATAGACTCTGGAAATTTGGAAAAGGAAGTAAGCGGTGGGAATTTAAAATAATGTACGAAATTATTACGAAAAATATGTAATGGACAGGCTTGTTTCCAACTTTCCATTGGTTCGTCGAGGAAACGAGAGCAATCACTTTAGCTGATAAATTCAATTTTTAAATCCACCAATATTGTATTGCTAGCCTAAATCTATTTTAATATATAATTGAAACTACAAAGCTTTATTAATTTTGGTTTATGATTCCGTTGATTTGATTTAAAATAACTCAGATTTGTTGTTTGTTTGTAGTATTTGAGGTATAACTTTTGGTTATGGACAAACGACCTTCGTTTAGTGGGAATATCATTTAGATGTGTGTTTGAAAAAGAAAAAGCTAAAGGTTTCTAGTGGTTGCAACCACACCGACGCAATCAATTTCTTATTTGTACTAAACTTTTGGTAACGTTTTACACGATATCCAACTAATATCTGATTGAAGAATTGTTATTTTTTAAAAAAAAAACAAGGATTTGTTATTTTGTAAAAAAAAATGTTATGCCTTGTACGATTTAGCTTTTGACAATGTCCAGTGCATAAACTTTGCTTTCCTTTGCATAACAGATATCCTCTATTCAGCTCTACATACATTTCTTGAACTTTCTTGTAACAAAGAAACTGAACGGCGCCAACCAAGATTAAAGGAATGTAAGAAACCTTGAGCTTTTCAATTAATTTCAAAACTACTTTGATTCCAAGTTTTTGTTTGCTTAAACTTTGGAATTTTATTCAAAGGTAAGATGAAATTTTCCATCCATCGTATTTGAGTCAAATCTAGGTGCAAGATTTTCTAAAACTATTATGTTTCTTTTGAGCTCTGGAGCGGCTTATAGTATTTCATTTTTGCATGATGTAAGATAATAATCCTAGCATTACTAAGACTACTCATCATTATGGAGTTTCGTGTAAATATCATCTCCATGACTCCATATTTACAAGTTTAAAACTATACTAAGAAAATCTTTCCATATGCTTGACGAGTGTGTTTAGCCCTATCCAATCCTTGTGATGGTACTATTTTGCCTATGGAATATTTGAATCGCTGCTGCTCATATATTAATGCGATCTATGAAGATCAAACACCATAATATATATATAATATATATATATATATATATTTTGTTGGTTTTTGGAGTGATCTTAAAGAATGCAATGTCTAACACTAGAGAGCAGTTCCTGCCAGTGCACAAGAGTTTAGGCTTGGTAGATAGGCATAAGGCCCATTGAATTCATACACATACACTCGTTCATACACATACACTCGTAAGTCACAAGAACCACATCAGTCATCACAAACACTTATCTTCTAAATTTGAGGAGAGTCTCATAGTTGATACAACTTGTCGTGTATACATGACTCATGTGGCATTAAGTTGGCCACACAAAATCCATGTAACATTAGAGAGTAGTTTCTGCCATTGCACAAGAGTTGAGACTTGGTAGGTATAAACTAACGGCCCATTGAATTCACATACATACACTCATAAGTCATAAGTCACAAGAACCAAATTTGAAACACTAGTCTTCTAAATTTGCGGAGAACCTCATAGCTCAACTTTCTAATTGCCTCAATACACCAAACTTGTCGTGTATGCATGACTCGTGTGGCATTAAGTTGGCCACACAAAACCCATGTAACATTAGAGAGTAGTTTCTGCCATTGCACAAGAGTTGAGACTTGGTAGGTATAAACTTAAGGCCCATTGAATTCACATACATACACTCATCAGTCATAAGTCACGAGAACCAAATTTCAAACACTAATCTTCTAAATCTGCAGATAACCTCATAGTTTAACTTTCAAATTGCCTCTAGACACAAACGTGTAGTGTAGGCATGATTCAAGTGGCATTTGGTTGGCCACACAATTCAAAAAGCAAACGTTTACGAGGAACCATTCACTTTTGTGACGTGCTTTTAGCCAGATACGTCATACTTATCAAGGAGTTGGCACTATATTCCACATAACCACTATATCTAAAGATAATATTTCGATTTTCTTACAATAATATCGTAGGACCGACCACAACAAATGGAAATTAAGTTTTGGAATGGGTTTGGTTTCATGTTTGAGTATCGGTTCGATTAGTTTAGAAGTCGCTAAAAGTTTTTGGCCTGATTATTTAGTCTTTGAAATCCACATTACCCGATTAAATAAACTGACAAAAACCCTAATGAAGGTTTGCTAGATAATATATTTCCTACGAAGCAAGAAAAAAAACAAAAGTGAACTGTGAAGTCATAGTCAAAAGACAAGTTAGTCTGAACCAAAAAAAAAATTGTGATCAAGTTGAAAAAGTGACAGATAGAGAATCTATCCTTTGGATCCTCTCCTCTATTTGTAGCCCTTCACTTGGATTTCTCTTGGATAACTCATTAAATAACACTATCCAATATACCCACATGTGTATCAGCATATGTATATGCATGTGTATTTATATTTAAAGGCTTCATAACCTTGTCACAAAAATATCTTTCATGTTTTGTATATTTCCGTTATAACTCAAACAATTCTCTTCCAGAGTTCTTGGATTTGTCCCCAAATAAATTGGAGATCGAAGAAGAAGAACAATCTTCAAAGGAGAAGAAGGAAATGTGTACTTATCATGATGACCAATCACAACAGAACCTCCCTTGTCTCCATTGCCAACCACATACATACATTCGCATGGTACGCATATCTATACAGTTTATGCGTGTTCTTTTTTCCAGTTTATGCGATAATAATCCTAAACATTAGTGGTCGACATTGGTAGGTTCAACATATGATAGAGAGATGCATTATACTCCGTATGACTCGTGACGAATGCGTCAAGGCGTTAGACCACCACGCAAGCATTCTACCGCTCGTCACGCTCACCGGTTAGTCTTTATAACCATTACACATATTATATAGCCTTTGTTTGTACACAATCTATATATCAAAATTGTTTTAAGGGTACGTTTTACTAGTTCGAAGATGATATTTTAGATAGAGGTTTCCAAGAAATTGAGGTGAATATTGTGATGACGTTTGGATCATGTTAGTCATTTTTTTTATATCGGCAGTCGAGCGACGCATTTATTGATATAGAACGTCACAAATATTTTTGTTTGCAGTTTGGAGAGGACTTCAAAGGGAAAATAAGGATTTCTTTGAAACGTATGGGAATTTCGTCTCTCCTAGGCCATTCTTAAGTAAGATTTTAATCGTGAATAAATTCCAAATTAATCAATCAACATATCTACCAAACAATATGAAGACATAAATTATGTTTACAAGAGTTTTTTTTTTCATTTTTTGACATGACTTTTGCTCAGGTGGATATGTTCGGAGATCGCCAAGGTTTGCAAGAAGGATACAGTGAAGACTTTGCTTTAGGCTTCTAGATATGTAGTGGAAAAAGCTTGAAACGTAGGTTATTATAGACAGCTAAGATGAATTAGTCATGGTTATATGTAGACCTTTTTATGTGAAAAAGTTTATCTATTAGATCAAGCGCAGATAAGCTCTTATTGTGTGATCTATTTATAAGCTTGCTTGTTTAGATGCAGTCTAGTAACTGAAAACCCTTAATAAGAATTATTTACCGTTTCAGCTGCTGTTTTTTTCTTGCTTCAAGTGATTCCATCGCTTAGATAAACTATAAACTGTGACACAAAGAACTATAAACCAATCCGCGCGCCGCATCTGAATTTCTTTTTGAAAGAAAAATTCAAAAAAAAATTTTGAAAGAAAAAATGATTAAATCCGGATCAATGATGACACAGACCTAACCCCCAAGTGAAAGTACAGCCCACAGATAGATTTTCTCCTGGGCATTCAAATGAGCCGAAAACAATAGCTCATATCCGTGTGGTCGGTGGAGTTTGAACCCGGGTTCACCTTATTAGGTTTTTGAATTTCATTTTGAATATGTATGATATCAGAGTACAACACATTTAAAGATCTATGAAGCATAAATACAGTATAACATATTGAATTTATAATAAAATCATTGAAAACTACGAAATCCAACGTTAGAAATTTGGCAATAAAAAGAAGTCAAAAATTCACACGTCAAAATATGCTAAAGGAATTATGGATATTTCATTTCAAATATCTATGATTTATAAGTGGAAAAAAGTAATTCCTGTATATTCTTGAAAAAAAAGTTCCTTTTTTGGTCAACAAAAAAAATTCTTTAACAAATTAGACTAGGACTCAAGCCTGGTTTAGTCCTGTTTTAAGTGATATGGTTGTAGCCTCTAGCCTGTAGGTTGAACCAACAGAAAAGAAAACGAAGGGACCATATATCTTAAAACCGAACATAACCGGGCTTGTAACAAAACAATTGCGATTGGTCTTGGGCAATTCCGAGATTCCTTTAAAAAGATATGCCCACGAGAAGACAAAAAAAAGGTTATCCACCTTCCTCTTCCTACCTATCTCTTTTCTTTTTGTAACATCCTACCTATCTCAACCAACTAAAATAATACGACAAAGATTTTTGCCTTTTCTTCTGGTCTCTCATTAGACTTGAGAGCATGCGGTAGAGAGTATTTTCTGAATCCTCCAAAGAAGTCTCTGAATCATCGGAACAAAAGGGGTATTTTGTAATCTTAGTGTTCTTAGGATTCACTAATATTGATATATATATATATACATATAATCTGCTCGATATGATTTTGCTTGTGTGATGTTTTTCATTTAGAAAAATTCAAGTGGCTATTCTGATTGTTTATCAGTTAATACATAAAGGTATCACCTTTTTCTCACTTTTTGTTGGAATCTTAGGGACTCTGTTGACTGTGACCATGGCAACTGATACAACGGCCTCGAGCTACTGGTTGAATTGGAGGGTTCTCCTCTGCGCATTAATCCTCTTAGCTCCGTTGGTGTTAGCAGCAGTTCTCATCTGGAGATACGAAGGCAAAAGAAGAGAAGGAAGAGAACAACCTGGGACGTTGTTCCAAGACGAAGCTTGGACTACATGTCATAAAAGAGTCCACCCTCGTTGGTTGCTTGTCTTTAGAGTATTCTCGTTTGCTGCGATGCTGACTCTTCTCATTTCAAACGTTGTTCGTGATGGAGCCGGCATATTTTACTTCTATACTCAGTTAGTTTTATTTAAATCTTTTCACATTTTTTTCTAAAGATCTTTCTTTGAAGTGAGTGAAAAAAAAAGATCTAAACTTTGTTGGTGAAACAGGTGGACGTTTACTCTTGTCACACTCTACTTTGGGGTATATCTCTTGGAACTTCTGATGCTGAGGTTACGAATGATACACTGACTCTCCTTTTTTTCTGTAGTATGCTTCGTTGTTATCTATTTACGGATGCTGCGTCTACAATAAAGAAGCTGGTGGTAGCACAGAGAGTTATACAAGCATACATGATGCAGAGCAAGGCACTTATAGACCACCAATCACCCGTGATGAGGCTGGAAGAACTATACCAAAATCTCCCATTGCACATTCAGAAGAAGCACCCGTCCGAGAAGCAGCAGGGTTTTGGGTTTATGTCTTTCAGGTCCAGTTCCAAGTAAGTCTCTTCTTGTTCTCTCATAAGTCAACTTGTTGAGACTTGAGAAAGTGAAGACTGTACAATGCCATCTCAAAGCTTTGGAATGACTTATAAAAGGTTTTATGTTGTGGCAGACTTGTGCTGGTGCTGTTGTGTTAACAGATATTGTGTTTTGGGCGATTATCTACCCGTTTACTAATGGTTACAAGCTGAGTTTTGTAAGTTCTACCTTTGATTCCCTATACTATAGACTGATTTGGATTCATTTTCAGTGATCGCTTTCCCCTTACATTATCTTTATTTGGATTTTCAGCTAGATGTTTGTATGCATTCTCTCAACGCTGTATTTCTTCTCGGTGACACATGTCTCAATTCATTAGTAAGTCTTCAATAAAGAAGCAGCGTGCGCATACAATGAATCTCCTGCATTTTTTCTTATTTAGAGTCTTAACAAAAAAAAAATTGTTTCTTCACTGTTTTCCAGCGGTTCCCTGTGTTCCGGATCTCTTACTTTATACTTTGGAGCTGCATTTACGTGGCTTACCAATGGATAATCCATGCCTTCAAGAACTTATGGTTACACACTTCTTCCACCGTTTTTATTTTCTTCATAGTGGCTAATAAGAGTTTTAAGAGACTTTTGTTAATACATGTTTTGTGCAGGTGGCCATATCAATTTCTAAGTCTTTCTTCACCCTACGCACCCTTATGGTACATTCATAAACTCTTCACATCTTAGTATGTCTTGCATAAATGTTCCAATTTTTTTTTTTTGAAAAACACTTATTGTGATTGTTCCATAATGTTTGTGCAGGTACTTGGGAGTGACGGTGATGCATATACCGTGCTTCGCAGTCTTCTTTTTGGTCATAAAGATGAAGAGTTCCTTGCTACGGCGTCATAACTCGTCATAGTATGGGGTTTAGTTTCCATCCTCTTATCTGTTCTTTAGATGATAGTAACAACATGAGGAGGCCAAATCAGGAAAAGTCAAGCCCTCTTAGTGGATAAGAGGCTAGGCCAAGGGATCTCAAGTTTCCAAGTACAAACCATAATTTAGGTCTTGTTTTGTTTATTGATTAAAAGAGTAAAGAAATGACAAAACTCTCTCTATTCCTTTTGGTTTAAAAATTGATATACAGATGTCTGCATTGATTTTTTTTTGTCTTTTGGTCAAAAGAATATCTGCTTTGTTGTTAAGACGAAGACAAAAATTATGGGAAATGTTTAAAGTGAAAGCTAATTTGTTTATATGTTCATATCGAAATGGTTAAGGTGATACGTTGGTTTTCAAGTTAGATGTCCTACTCTGAAATTAAACAATCACCAGCTTTTCCAGGGAAGGAGAGTAGCTACAAAGTCATTTAACAGATAACAAGTTGTTAATCGGTTGATCAAAAAAAGTTAATCAAATAAAGATTTTGTTCCTAATATAGTATATGCTTATCACATACATAAGTATTGTAAAATATTAGATGTTCGGTACACATAAAGATTATTATTTGAACGTTTAATGGACTACTTAATAAATTCAAATATAGTTTTGAACTATATAATATTTTTATGTTTTATGAAGAAAACCGATAATTTGTAAGTAGCAAACTATAAATTAGAAGACTAATGTGAGACGTAGAACATTTCATTATTTGGAACAAAATAAATCCACAACGATAAATAAAAGTGTAAGAAAAATGATCTTATCATCGTGAAAAATCATCAATGAAAGTATGATGGAGAGAGAAAATGAACAAGAGTCTTAACAATTCAATCTTCATTATTCATGATGCTTGCTGTTGCTGAAGATTGATAAGTTTAGAGTAAGGACCATTCTCGTTCTCAATGAGACTGTTGTGGCCGCCTTGCTCTATGATCTTACCTTCTTGTATCACACTTATCATATCTGAGTTCTTGATCGTTGATAGCCGGTGAGCCACTACCACCGTGGTCCGGTTACTCATTAGCCTATCCAATGCTTGTTGTACCTATTATATCATTAGTATAAACCATTAAGTCTTTCTGAGAAATCTTGATCCAAACCCTAAAATTACTAAGAAGAAAGCTTACCACACGCTCTGATTCAACGTCCAAGGCGCTTGTGGCTTCGTCAAGTAGCAAAATTGCTGGATTCTTGAGGATTGCTCTAGCGATGGCAATCCTCTGTCTCTGGCCACCAGACATCTGAACGCCTCGTTCCCCGACTTGGGTTGAGTAGCCTTCCGGGAGAGAGCTGATGAAGTCGTGAGCGTTTGCAAGCTTAGCTGCTTCCATGACTTCAGATTCAAGAGCTCCTTCTTTTCCGTACAAGATGTTCTCGTATATAGTTGTCGCAAAAAGAGCCGGTTCTTGCTGAACCAGACCGACGTGTCTTCGCAGCGATTTCAGTTTCAGTTTCTTTATGTCTTGTCCTGTAAAAATTTTGAGCTTAATCAACCAAATAACAAATTTCTTGTGTTGCAAGATACCTATGATCAAAGTTTCTTGTAACTCAAGTGATTATGTTAGGAGCTGGCACTCACCGTCTATCATGATTGTTCCAGCTGTAGGATCATAGAACCGGAGAATGAGCGAAAGGACCGAACTCTTCCCGGACCCGCTTTGTCCCACAAGCGCCATACTTTTCCCATAAGGAACAATCAGATCGAAATCGCGGAAGATAGTCACATCAGGCCGTGAAGGATAGCTGAAATGAACACCTTTGAGCTCAATTGTCCCTTCCACATCACTCAGCTCCTCGCCTTTATCTCCAACGACCTGACTTCTTCGGTCCAACAGCTCGAAAACCGAAGCAACCATCTGATTTCCCTTAAGTATATCAGGGGCTAGAGCCAACACTTCACCCATCACTAACGCAGTAACGATCAAAACCATGAATGTTTTCATCACCGATTCGAAACTTGATAATCCTTGCCCCATCAAAACCGATCCGTACCTGTAAATACATCTAACGTATCAATATCTTTGCAATCTTCTCTACTTAATTTCTCTGAGTGAACTGTAAATACCAGAGGGCAAGGCCGTAGGAGGAGAAGATGAAGAACTGAGAGACGCCGTACAAAATCCCAGCCGTCTGTCCACGCCTAAAAGAACGTTTTGAAGGTTCTAGAAGTTCGTTGGAATAAAGTTCAAGAACCTTGTCCTCGGCACAAAAAGCAGCTACGGTTCGAATGTTGCTAATAGCCTCGCCAGCCAACATGTTGGCCTTTAAATACGCTTTATTCAAGTTTACTCCATAGCCTTGCATGAATAGTTTCTAACAAATACAGCCAAAAAATATGAAAAACGTAATTGCTTAAATATGAAATAAAAAGAATACTGTGCTATACCTCACTAATATGTCCGCTAATGATCAATGGATATGTTGCCAAGATAACAAGAGTGAGACGCCAGTTGAGTATAAAAGAGATGATGAAAGATGTCACAACTAGTCCAAAATTCTCCAATAGAATCGTCGACCTATCGACCACGATGGTTCTAAGCAAAGTGCTGTTGCTTTCAAGCTGTGACGCTAACATTGAGCTAGTGTTATCCACTTTATCAAACCACCCAATCTCATTCCTCAAGATCGCTAAAATGTATAAAAACAACAAGCAAACATTAGATCAATCAACTTGATGAATACAATTAAAATGACTCAGATCTAAGATTTAGAAAGTTATTAACGATTTGAAGTTAATACTTTTTTTTAAAAAAATAGACACTTCTATATAATAACTTTTTAAATTAACTGTGATTTATACGTCCAGAAACGGCGTTAATAGGGTTGAAACATTGTTGGTCCAATACTTTTAGCCCTAAACAAACTTTTAACAATATTGTTTACACTAATATAATATATATAATATAAAATGTCACACAAATTTTTAAACTAATCAACTCTATTAATAATTTTTAAATATGATTTTATGAAGTTAATTATATAGTGATATTTGATAATACTATCACCAATATTTTGACTATAACAATCATAATTTACTAAATCAGTTGTTAATACAAAATCTGACGTTTAAAAAATATAATTATTACTTATATTTTATATATTTTTCCTTATATTTTTTAAATAATTTAATTAAAGTTTATATTGTAAACATAGTTTGTCTTTATTTGAAAATAAATCTTAAAAATATTAGTATTATTTATATATCTTTTATTAATAAATATATTATGCTCTCTCGTACTATAAATAATATGCCCTAAGCAATGTATAGTGTGGTTTGTCCTTTGAGTCGGTTCTGGATTAGAACCTCAGTTTTTTGTTTGTGTGTACCTGAAAACATCATTTGGCGGACGCGGAGAGTGAGCCGCTCACCCATGATACCAAAGGTGGTATGCTCAATGGCGTGTGAGATGACAGTTAGCACAGAGGCACAACAGAAGAGGATTGAGATCCTCTTAACCTCTTGTTGAGTGGTCTCCCAGTCCATGTAATAAGAAACTAAAGCCTGAGAGATCCCAAGTGCGAATAGTGGCATTTGAGACCCGGCAATTAAGGAACCAAACAGCCCAAAGAGTCCATACTTCCAGTCAGGACGTATCATAGAGTAGAGACGTCCCAACCTTACTTTGTCTTGTCTGGTTGTGTCTGGTAGGTTTCCTGATTGATCCATGGAAGACAGGCTTGTCTTTGTTATTGGTAGTTCGGGCAAGGGTTCTGTACTGTAAAAATCAAACAAAGAGATGGTAAGATTGGTCCGGATTTGAGAATTTTTTACTTATTAGTACCTCACTGGTAAGCTAGGAGTGTTGTTTAAGTTAGGGTTTGCAGCTTCTTGGATACGTAGGAGAGAAGAGTAAGCTCCATTGGGGTTAGAGATGAGTTCTTCGTGAGTTCCAGACTCAATGATGTTTCCTCCGTGAACAACGGCTATGATGTCAGCGTTTCTTACGGTGGAGAGTCTATGAGCCACCACAACCGTCGTTCTCCCAACCATCACTTTGTCCAAAGCTTTTTGCACGCTTTTCTCTGACTCTGCGTCTAGAGCGCTTGTTGCTTCGTCAAGTAAGAGTATTGATGGGTTCTTCAAGATCGCTCTCGAAATCGTGATCCTCTGCTTCTGCCCACCTGATAGCTGAATCCCTCTCTCGCCAACCTGTAATAACAAATAACAAGTAAAGTTTAGGGTTTGTTTCTTGTCGTCCAAGTTATCTAACTTTCGACTGACCTGTGTTTCCAATCCATCTGGGAGTTTGTTGATGAATGAAATGGCTTCCGATAGCGTTACTGCACGGGTGATTTCCTCATCGGTCGCGTCATCTTTACCATACATAATGTTCTCACGAATGGTGGTTGCAAACAGAGTAGGTTCTTGATTAACCAGACCAATATGTCCTCTCAGCCACTTAAGATCAAGGTATCTAATATCATTCTCGTCAAGCAACACCGCCCCATCGGTAGGCTCGTAGAACCGCTCTATTAGAGATATCACCGTGCTTTTTCCAGACCCGCTTCCTCCAACAAGCGCCACGACTTTCCCAGAAGGGATCACGAGGTTTAGCTTGTCAAAGATCACCACGTCAGGACGAGAAGGATAGGTGAAAGTCACGTCCCTGAATTGAATCTCTCCGTCCACTTTCCCGAGCTTACGACCTGTTTTCACCTCCTTGTTCCGTTCAATCATTTGAAAGATAGGATACGCAGCAGCTCTCGCTCGTACAAATGTGGAGATGTCTGGCGCTGCTTGACCAAGAGACCTACACGAAACCAAAATAGAGAAAAAAAACAGAGGAATAAAGGGAATGTAAAAACAAGTACTAATGGGAAGAAAAATATGTATATTACAAGCCAGCGATGACGACGTTGAGCATGGTGGTGAAAGACTCGCCGCCATTAGCAATGCCCTTGTGAACAATAATGCTTGTGAACCAAACAAGCAAAGCCCATGATAAAAACAGAACGCAGTGCATAGAACCGAGTCCTAGTCCTTTGGCTAAACCGGCTTTTCTCCCGTACATGTACGTATTCTTCAGAGCTTCTCCATATGATCTCACCGCCTTTTCTTCTCCTGTGAATGCTTGTACGGTCCTCACATTCCCTATCACCTGAATTCCAACAAAGTATGATATTTAATAAAATAATCACATTCATATAGTTTTCTTGTTGTACAAGTTACCAACCTCTTCAGCAATCTCGCCAGCTTTAACGTATGATTTACGAACACTGGCGAGGAGTCCGGTGCTCACATAAGCGTAGATGCCACCTGCGACCGCAATGAGTGGGACTATGGAGAGAGTTACGAGACTTATTTGCCATACGCTCGCGAAACCGATTGCAAAACCAGCTATAAACCGGCTCATGCAGTGCAAGAAATTTCCTACCTGCAACAAAATACCGGTTATCATATACTCATAAATCGGACTAAGTTTATCAAACTATACCGATTACATTTAGGTTTAATTAGTGTACCTTCTCGGATAGAGCGTCTTGGACGACAAGTATGTCGGAGGTGATGGCGGAGATGACTTCTCCGGTGGAAGATTCGGTGTCGAATAAGCTTATGTCTTGACTTAACATAGACCGAAGATACGCTTTTCTCATCTTCGCCGCTTGTCTCTCTCCCGTATGCATCCAACATGCAACCTCTGTTTGCATTCATTTTATTGTTATTCTTAGTCATAGTATCTTAAAAAACAATGATTCTTATGATTGCTTTATACATTCGTTGTCATGTTGTTTACCTAGCCATGATGAGAAGAGTATTGCCACACTCAGATATACAAAATCCAACGAATACTGCACAGTCAAAGATATACAAATTAAACGGGGTAAAATAATAATGTTACTATAAAACTGATTACCTATTTAGCAATCCAATTATATTAAGTACAGATATATTTCCAAAGAAAATGAATTAGCTTTTGACCAATTTTGATATTCCATTTGAGATTCATATACATTGAACCCAAAGAATCATATTTATTTCTAAAATTAGGATATATTAGATCTTAAAACTCTCTGGAGTTTTGTGAATCGCCATGTTAACTCTGGTACGATTCGAATAAACTCTTTCCAAGTTCTAAACAATACTACTTAACATATCGAAGACGGTGGAAGGATTTGAACGTAAGAAACCCTAACAGTTTCAAATTTTGGATAAATTATTCTGAAAATATGGATATGACCTTGGCGACTTCGTGGGAAGCTTCTTTGGGGAAGAGGTAAGCAAGACCGATGATGTTGATGAGTTTTCCGAAGAATATGAAGAAAACTGGAACGGAGGCTCCGTGAATGCAAGCACCAATGGATCCAAGAGTCATCAGAACGCAATCGCGGGAATCAGCAAAGGAAAAGAGCTTTAACAGTGACACACTTGGACGCTTCTTCTCCTTCTCTTTGTTCTTCTCGGCCAATGTTGCCGAAACGTCCGACGGCTGCATTTTCACGTGAAGCGGTGCTTCTAGATCGATGGATAAGAAATGAGGGCTGGGAGATTGCTATATAAATAAATCGAGAGAAAAAAAGTGTGAGATTGAGAGAGAGTACACTACAAATGAGAAGCCATGCATGTATATGTATAGATGAGGAAGAAAGTTCAAGGGGCACCTTCTTGGAGGAAAGTTATTAGGTTTTGAATTTGTATTTTGACGACAATTAAGCAAGAGACTAAACTGTCCGTTCGGAAAACTAATTATTAGTGAGAATTTTGTTGGTACTACGAATGTGACCTTACGTATTGTTCACATTTTAAGGTTATTTATGTAATTTTAATTTTCATATTACTACAGAAAATTATCATAAAAGTGAAATAATATTCCTCCAATACATATCAATCAAATACGATTTATAAATAAATAAGTAAATATTTATTTCCATTTTATCAAAAACATATAAATTCAAATAGAAAGTTAATGAAAATGGCTACTTTGGGATATCTGGAAATTGTTTTGCAGATATTAATGTCCAGATTTGAAAGCCTGGAGATTATGAGAACCGATAATAAGTAAGTGGCATTTTTATAACTGATTAGATTCCAGTATATTTAAAGTTTATAGAAAAGTATAGACTAAGAAATACATGATTGATATGTTATACAACTCACAAATTTTATATAGAAATCTAGTTTTCCTATATCAAAGAAAAAAACAGCTATATTTCCTTTTGATATCGACAAAAATTATATCAACTATACAAAACTAAATATAGAGTCAAGTTATGAAATTAATTTGGAATAATTATTTTATTTTTTATCAGAAAAGAAATATAAAACTCAAATAAAAGTACCTAAGAGATATAAATTTTAAGGATGTATGTTAAATTCTTTTTAGTTAGAAAAATTAAAACTTTATTAAAAAATGTTATGAAAAAGGGTAATTATTAAGTGGCATTTCTATAACTGATTAGAACTCCAGTGTATTTAAACTTTATGGAAAATATATACTAAGAAATATATAATTAACATGTTATACACAGCTCACAAAATTTTAATAGAAATCGAGTTATTCTATCTCAAAGAAAAATATTCATCCCTTTTTTTATATTGATGCAAATTATACTTTGTCAACTGTAGAAAACTACATTTATATATTAGCAATTTATGAATTTTGGAATAAAATTTTAAATCCAGAAATTAATGATAAATAAATTTATTTAACAACAAAAAGAGTTTATTAGAACATAAGAGAAAGAGAAGACTGTCTCGAATGAATTATTACATTGTTTTAATTTCCTAGTAAATTATACTCTTTTCGTTTTTTGAAGAATTTCATTTTGATATTTTCACACATATTAAAAAAATGATTGAAATATATTTAAGTTTTTGTTAATTACCCATATTTAACCAATAGTATTTGAGATAAAGAATTTTTATAAAACCAATTAATTTGTGATTAATTTTAAGTTTAAATTGCATTTAAAATCTAAAATGAAATTATTTTTGTAACATGGAAAACAAAATATGGGCATTGAAAATAGTTTAGTAAACAAAATTAATATACTACATACACAGCTAGAATTTTCTTAGGACTCTTTTCTGTTTTCTGATCAGGACCGACCATGCACACCTAATCCAATTACCTAAAGAGACACAGAGAATATATCTGAACCCATCAATTAGAGAAAGAGACACAGAGAGTAAATCTTCATGATTACAAGACACTTTTACTACAATTTCCTCTCTTACTGTTGCAAAGTATTAAAGTTGATCTCATAAGGTAGAAGAACTTTTTTTTTGAGAAAAAGGTAGAAGAACTTAATTAGAACTTATTTGGCAAAAAAAAAAAAAAACTTAGATCTTTAGACAATTCATAATCTATTTTACAACCGATATCAAATCAATAGATTTTGAATACTTGATCACACGAGCCTGGTACCGATATATGACTTGACGTTTTGCAATTACCATAAAACCCAGCTTTTGTTTATGGTCTCTGTGAGAGACAAGGTTTCACTTCTTAGATTTATGTCAGGTTGAGAGATAATGAATAAGAATCGTGGGCTGAATCCCGTAAGTAAGCTTAATGAATGAGTACGTTTTTATTGATGATCAAAGAATATTACAAAAGGTGTTTTTGACGATTACAAAGAGAATGCGTAATGTGTTTAATCTAATCTGAGAGTTTTGTATCTATGGAGAAGCCCCCTATTTTGGATCTTCTCTATCTTTATATAGTCTAGGTCTCGTCGACAGCTCCTTAACCGACCTCCGAAATACACGGCTTCAGTTACGTACTCGCTCCAGGTTCCTCTTGACCGAGTCTTCGAAGTATCAGCTCCCGTTATAACGTGACCTCCATTATGACGACTTCTAGGTTCAGTCTTCGATTCAGCTTCCAGCTCTTACTAATGTGATGGGCTTTACGCGGCCCACTTAACAGCTCACATTTTACCGGTACCTCACCTGAGGGTCATATTCGGGTCCAACAGTTGCCCCCAGCTTCCGAATAAAATCTTTTGTCTCGGAAGCAAGAATCCAGCTACCGACCTTATCTTTTTCGTTAAAGTAATGATTAGTTCTTATCTCGTTTAGATACGGTTTATTCGATCTAACGGTCCTTATCACGTTAAACAAAATCTACGGTTCAGATAGAGGAAATTTGAAATGACGTTTCCGGATCTCGAGAGGTGATGGGATATAAAGTTGCGAGCATTAACTGCTACGCCTCCCACTTTCTCCACGCCTCCGTTCGGTTTTCCCAAGGTAACTTCTCTCCTCTCTTATTTTTACTGCGATTTCTTTTTTTTTTTTTTTTTATATCTTCTTCGTCACTTTTCTTGCGAATTCTCTCCCGAACCTCGCAATCGAATTTCTCTTCATCTTTCCGATACTATGGATCATCCGAAAGAAGGTTCCGGTGAATCCGGAATGCCCCCCTCTGCCTCTGGAGCTAAACTACTGAAAGTTAAGCAAGAAGTCGGAGCCAAGATGAAGGGGAAAAAGAAAGCCAGAGAGACGGTCGCAACCAGGGTCTCCAAGCGGAAGAAGAAGGATGATTCCGGCGGGTGCAGCCTACATTCGCCGTCGTTGCTGGACAGTCAAGATGTTGTCAACCTCATGACTCAAGCTCTTGGCTCGAAGGAGCTTGGTCGTGCCTGTAGCCCCGATGAAACCCCTGAGACTGCTCCGGAGGGTTGGTTCTGTTGTCACGAGAAGTTCATCTCCAAGTCTCACTTGAGATTTCCTCTCCCGACTTTACTGCTCGATCTACTAGATCATTACCGACTAGCCCTCCCACAACTCTGTCCCTCGATTATCCGTGTGATTAACGGCTTCATCACTAGGTCCAAAGAGGAGGGAGTTAGCGTTGGTCTTACCGAGCTCATGAGCCTCTTCTCTTTGAAGGAGAGTGCTTCGAAAGAAGGCGGTTCCGGGACTTACTACCTCTCTAGTCGTCCCAACCACGTGATCTTTAGATTCTCCAGTAGCGATGATGACTGGAGGAAGAAATACTTTTATGTTAAAATTGATCCTTTGACAGTTCCCGCTGGTCGGAACCTCAGGGTCAATTGGACTAACCCATCTGGTTAGGAATTCTAGGAGTATCCTTTTTCCTGTTTTGTTTTATTTGCGGTTGACTAACCGTTTTGGGCTCTGATTTTTTCTTTTGCAGAGATTGAAGATCCTCCGAAGCTTTCTACCAAGCTTACTAGAGCTTTATACCGCAAGCTGCTTCAGACTCCTTGTTCCTGGACTGCTTATACCACATCTCGGATAGGTGCAGCCAGGTTTCCAGATATCTACAACGCCTCTTTCCAAGATCCCATTCCTGCTGAGAATCTTGAGGGTAAGTTCAGGCTTGAACCCCTTTTTTTTATCAATAGCCTTGTCGTTTTTGAAGTTTTCACTCTTATAAGAGCTTCCTTTGTTCCAGTTTCTGCAGGGGACTCAGTTGTTTCGATCTCAACCGGTGCTAGCGCTTCAGGTACCGAAAAGACTAAGTCAGGCGACATGACTCTCAGGCCATCCTTTCGCTCTAGGGGTAACCCTTTGAAGGCTGCCAGTGTTTCCCGTGGGGGAGATAGGAGCCAAGGAGGATCTTTCCTTAACTCGGTGAAGGACGTTTTGGATGATGGAGTATCCAAACCCGTCGCTGAGGCTGCTCCTGCTGAGGTCACAACTCAGGATGCCACTCTTCTTCCTGAGGTCCCTGTGCCGGAGGCTGATCATCCGGCTCCCAAGGGTACCTGCGAAGTTGAGCCGTCGAGACACAAGAGGCCTAGGACTGACCAAGGCGGAGCTCCCACTCGATCCTCCTCCTCGTCTTCCAGGGGAGGAACCGTTGGGTGGAGCTTTACCCATTCAAAGCCTGGGTCGATTCTGGACGATTCGTGGGGCTTAGCCGCGATACTGAGGCACCTGAAGAGGGTAGGATGTCCCCTTCCAGCGCTCAAAGACTTGACTAACCGGGAGGAGTATCTCGACATTGCCCATTGTATGGGTCAGGTGCGTGATCTCTACCCGCTCTTTATTTACACTTGTTGGGAATAATACTCATTCGTTTTTTTGTTGTTGTCGTAGTTGGCCGGGGCTGTTAACAGGGCCCAGCTCGGGTTTGAGAATGCTCTGCGTGATGCCCCCAATGCTGGTGAGCTTCCTGAGGTTACCGAGGTGGTTAAGGCAGCCAAGGCTGATCTCGATCAGGCCCGGGCTCGAAGGCTGATGCTCAACAAGGAAAGATTGAGAGCCAAGAGCTCGATATCCAGGTGAAGAGCAGGAGGATTAATGACTTGGATTCTGCTCGAATGATAGCTGAGCGCCAAGTTCGTGAGCTCGTTGCCTC
Organism: Hirschfeldia incana; assembly: GCA_026261945.1. Taxonomy (NCBI): domain Eukaryota; kingdom Viridiplantae; phylum Streptophyta; class Magnoliopsida; order Brassicales; family Brassicaceae; genus Hirschfeldia; species Hirschfeldia incana. Next base: position 161,649 of record JABCMI010000139.1, on the reverse strand, counting down.
ATCCCAGGAGAGCCAGAAGAACAAGGAGGCCGAGGTCAAGCTGGCAGTCAGGGAAGGGAAGAAAGAGGTCGCTGAAGCTTATGGCAAGATCCTGACCTGTGTTCAGGAGAAGTTTGCTAAGAAGAAGGAAGAGGTCAGTGCATTGGTGTATGCTCAGGAGCTCCAAGCCAACGTTGATCTCTTGAAGGACATGTTGAACAACAAGATCCAGAGTGTTGAAGAGGAATACAGCCAGCTGGTGGCTTTGTTGCCTGGTGCGACGACCGCGTATGAGAAGGCTCAAGTGTCTGACTTTTCAGTCAGCAAGCTTCCTCTTCCCCAGATCTCGGACAGCTCAGGTACTTTTGAGATTAACATGTTTAATCCGTCCTTTTCTGGGGAATATGGTTCTAATCTGGATTTAATGGCTCCTGATTCAGTTCCGATCGAGGCAGCTCAAGGAGGCAATGATAACGTGGCTGAAGGAGAGGTTCCAGTGGGTGATGGTGAACCGGTCCAGGGTGATCAGGAGGGTTGAGAGCTGAAGCTCTATTTATCTTATGTTTTATGTTTTATAAGACTTTCCGCTTTATCTTCGTTTAAGTTCTATGACTTTAGTGCCTGAGGAGGCCTTTAAACCTTTATCGTTGTCTAGGATTTTAATAGCCTAGGGAGGCTTTTAAACCCTTTGTCGTATTTAAGACTTATTTGCTTTCATCTCGAGCTTTTGAGCTTGGTCATGTCCTACTTAATCATAACGATTGTTGAATCAAATTAGGACTTTTAGTTTCGATTTGTTGTGAACGTTTTTGCTTAGTTAATATTTGGTCATGAGGACTTCAAAGAGAGGTCCTTGACATTGTTTCGGAAAATCTGGGGACCTGAGTCCAATTTGAAGGTTCTGAGACCTGGCATCCAGGTCTGTCGGGACCTGAGTTAGACTCATAGGGACCTGAGTTAATCCGAAGGATCTCGGGACCTTTGGAATGCAGTGAATGAAATCGAGGAATTTCGAGATTTTGTTGATTCTTTAGGATTTTAAGACCTTTTGATTTTTGTGAGGATTTTAAGACCTTATTGATCTGTCAAGGATTTGAAGACCTTGGTTGTTGTTAAGGATTTTGAGACCTTATTGATTTGTCAAGGATTTGAAGACCTTGGTTATTGTTAAGGATTTTGAGACCTTATTGATTTGTCAAGGATTTTAAGACCTTGGTTGTCGTTAAGGATTTCAAGACCTTATTGATTTGTTAAGGTTTTTAAGACCTTGGCTTATGTCAAGGACTTTAAGACCTTCGTGGGTGTTAAGGATTTTAAGACCTTAGGTTATGTTAAGGATTTTGAGACCTTAGGTCCAGGTTTTCAGGGACCTGAATGTGTTCGAGATAATTGAACTCAGGTCACGGTTTAATGGGACTTGAATTCTCTTAGAGGGTTTTAAGACCTTTGATGCTTATGAAACTGAATTAATCGTCTTATTAATGTCAGATATCAAAGAGTACATGATTCAGATTGTTTACATAGTAGCTTATTTTTGGGCTAAGCGTCCTTGGTGACACGTGCCGCTTTGGCTTAGATGATGAGATTGGTGAGAAGAGGTTGGGGCTGCACTCATGACGGAGTTGCCTACGTACCCAGTCAAGGGATCAAGCCAAACGTAGTTCAGGGAATTTGGGTACCTAATGATAATATCTTTTGAGGTTCGTGGCGTTCCACAATCGGATTTCAGGTACCCCGGTTCGTACCTTCTGGAGTTTATAGACTCCGGGTCGTACTATGTGGATGATTCGGTAGGGTCCTTCCCAGTTGGTTCCCAACTTTCCAGCCCCTGGTTCCTTAGTTCCTTCGAACACCTTTCTGAGTACCAGGTCTCCTACGGCGAACTGCCGGGGCCTTACTTTTGAGTTGTAGTGCCGAGCCATTGCTTGCTGGTAATTTTGAATGCGGAGCAAAGCTTGGTCTCGTCTCTCCTCGATTAAGTCGAGGCTATCCATCAGGAGCTGGTTGTTAGCTGCGGGGTTCGAGGTGCAGAGCTCCCGTCGGAGGCTGCCTGCGGTGGTTTCTGCTGGGACGACAGCTTCCATCCCGTATGCTAAGGAGAAAGGAGTTTCCTCTGTAGCTTTTCGTGGGGTGGTTCTGCAAGCCCATAGTACTTCGGGTAGTTTTTCTGACCAGAGTTCTTTCTGAGCTCCTAGGCGTTTCTTGAGGTTTGCTAGGATCGACTTGTTAGCAGCCTCCGCCTGACCGTTACCTTGAGGTCGCCGAGGTGATGAAAATGTGAGACGGATGTTCCACTTATCGCAGAACTTTTTGAAATCATGGGATATGAATTGTCCTCCGTTGTCGGTTATGATTTCGTATGGGACACCGTGCCTACATACGATATTTTTCCATACAAATCCCTCGACGTTGAATCTGTTAATTTGTTGAAAGGCTTCAGCTTCGATCCATTTCGTGAAGTAATCGGTTAGGACCAGGAGGTTCAGTAATTTATTTCCTTTGCCTGATGGTACCAATGGACCTACGATATCCATGGACCACCTCATGAACGGATAGGGAGCTGATATGTTAGATAGCTTCTCCGCTGGTTGGTGTATGATCGGTGCATGCCTTTGGCATTTGTCGCATGATGAGGAGTAGACCTCACAATCCGCGATAATAGTAGGCCAGAAGTAGCCTTGCCTTTTAATTCGGATAACTAGAGCTCTGCCCCCGGAATGGTTACCGCAGGAACCGTCGTGCATTTCCTTCATGAGTTTCATAGCTACTAGACCATGAACGCATTTTAGGTAAGGTCCGGAGACACTTCGTTTGTGGAGGGTTGACTCGATTATGCAATACCTTGCTGCTAAGGCTTTGAGTTTTCGAGCCTCCCACTTATTGGGTGGGATTTTTCCCTCGAGGATGTAATCCATGATTGGTATCCTCCAGTCTTCTCTTCCTACAACTTTGTTGTGAAGAGAGGAGGGAGGTTCCTGTTCGGGACCTGGTGTAGTGGTGCCCCCGGGGGTATTCGTTGGAACAGGCTCTAAGGGGTCTGAGTTCTGAAGAATATCTCCAATTCCTTCATTGTCCCCGGTTGTTTGTGTAGTATTTCTAGACGTGTTTTTGCGAGCTGCGCGGCTTCTTGTTTGTACCTTGAGGACGAGTGGTTCCGAGGTTTCGGTGGTGCCCTCGGGGGTATTCGTCGAGTTAGGCTCAGGAGAGTCTGAACTTCGGTGAATACCCTCACTTTGGTTGTGGTCCTCTAAGTTTTTTGGTTGCATTGTTAAAAGAGTGCTTTCTGAAGCTGCGTGCTCTGGTTTTAGGGAACCAGAATGTCGTGAAGATTTGGGTAGCTTCCGTGGGAGGGCTGTTATCCTCAACTTTTGCTTTTGCTTTGTTATCTAGCTCAGCTTTGGTAGCTATGTCGATGCTCGGCTTTTCGATTCCTTCCACGGGTATAATTCGTTTTACGAGAGGGTCGGACGTGGAGGCTAACGCAGCGAGCGCGTCTGCTGAGGAATTCTCTCCTCGTGGGATTCTCGTTAGTTCGAACTTCTCGAACTGTTTTGTCAGGCTTAGGACTACTTCGAGGTATGCCCCCATCCTTTCGTCTCTCGTTTCGTATTCTCCGTGAAACTGGCTAGCTACTAGCTGTGAGTCGCAGTAGGCGCTCAGCTCTCGGATTCCGAGGCTAAGGACTAGTTTCAAGCCAGCGATTAATGCTTCATACTCAGCTTCGTTGTTGGAGGCGTTAAATCCAAGTCTATAGGATTGTTCGATGGTTTCCCCAGCTGAGGAGGTTAATCTTAGACCGACGCCGGAGCCCTGTTTTGACGAGGCTCCGTCCACGTATAGGCTCCATTTTGGGACCTCTACCTCTTGGTCTAAATGTTCGGACGTAAGCTCGATAACGAAGTCGGCAAGGACCTGAGCTTTTGCTGCTGCTCGAGGTCTGTATTCGATATCGTATTCGCTGAGCTCGATAGCCCATTTAGCTAATCGTCCGGACTGGCTAGGACTATGCAAAATCGTTCGTAATGGATGTGAGGTCATTACGATGATTGAGTGTAATTGGAAATATGGTCGTAGCTTCCTAGCAGCTGTTACGACTGCTAAGGCTAGTTTTTCCATGGTAGGGTATCTCGTCTCGGCGTCTATTAGGCTTCTACTAGTGTAATAGACAGGTCTTTGTTCGTTTTGCTCTTCTCGTACTAGCACCCCACTAACTGCGGCTGCCGATACGGCCAGGTACAGGTACAGTGGTTCTCCAGTTACGGGTTTGGACAGTATCGGAGGTTCCGAGAGGTATGCTTTCAGCTGTTTGAAGGCTTCCTCGCATTTTTCGTCCCATAGGAACTTCTTATTATTTTTCAAGAGTTTGTAGAATGGGAGGCACTTGTCAGTGGACCTGGAGATGAATCTATTTAGTGCTGCGATCCGTCCAGTTAGTCTTTGTACTTCTCTGGTGGTTCTAGGTGACGGCATTTCTAGGAATGTCGCTATCTGTTTCGGGTTGGCTTCGATGCCTCTTTCGGTTACGAGGTAACCTAGAAATTCGCCGGAGGGTACTCCGAAGGTGCATTTAGCTGGGTTTAGCTTCATGTCATATTTGTTGAGGATGTCGAAGCATTCCCTTAGATGAGAGATGTGGTCCTCTCCCATCGAAGATTTGACTAACATGTCGTCGATGTAGACTTCCATGGTTTTTCCAAGTTGTCCAGCAAACATTTTATTTACTAACCTCTGGTAGGTAGCTCCCGCGTTTTTCAAGCCAAATGGCATGACCTTATAACAATAGGTTCCTCGTTCGGTTATGAACGCGGTTTTCTCTTGATCCTCAGGCTCCATCATAATCTGGTTATATCCAGAGAAGGCGTCCATAAAGGACAGGAGCTGGTGACCAGCCGTTGCTTCGACTAAGCGATCGATGTGAGGTAACGGGAAGCTGTCTTTAGGACAGGCCTTGTTTAGGTCGGTGAAATCTACGCAGATTCTCCATTTCCTGTTCTTCTTTTTTACTACCACTGGGTTGGCTAACCAATCAGGGTATTGAACTGCTCGGATTGATCCGGCCTTTGTTAGTCGATCAACCTCGTCGTTAACAGCTTGGGCTTTTTCAAGACCTAGCTTACGACGCTTCTGTTTGATCGGTTTGAAGGTGGGATCTACATTGAGCTTATGTGTGGTGACGTTGGGGTTTATGCCCTTCATGTCACTGGTGGCCCATGCGAAGGTTTTGACATTTTGTTTTAAGAATTCGATGAGCTCCTTTTTAGTTTCGGGAGGCAGCTCAGATCCGATGCTTACTTGTTTTTCAGGGTTCGAGTCGTCAATACTAACTTTTTTGATGAGGTTCTTGGGAGGACCTCAGATATTTTGTTGCATTTCGCGACTCTCCTGGACCTGTAATTGCTATTGGGGGGAATCTTTTATGATCTCGAACCCTCCCAGGTAACAGATCCTTGAAATCTTTTGGCTACCATGTACGGTAACTATCCCATCGGTTGCTGGAAATTTCACGCATTGGTGATAAGTTGAAGCTACTGCTTTCATCTTATGAATCCAAGGTCTTCCAAGGATTGCGTGGAAGGGAGACGGTTTGTCGACAACTATGAAATTGGTCATTTTCATGACTCCGCCAGCTATGACTGGGAGCTTGATGGTTCCCAGTGAGGTAGCTGTTTCTCCTGAGAAGCCCACAAGGTTGGATTTCTGGTCGACAATTTCGTAATCGTCTATTTCCATTCTCTTTAATGCGTTATAGAAAATGAGATCGACGGAGCTTCCGGTGTCGATCATGAGCTTAGGTACTTCGTAGCCTGCTATATTTAACGTTACGACGAGGGCATCGTCGTGAGGTCTGTCAAGGTTTGATGTCTCACTTTTCCAAAAAGAGATTTTAGTGTTAGACTCAGGTTTGGTCGGTTTAGACTGAGTATTGGACACAGCTTTCCGTACGTGACTTTTAATAGAGTTGACGGAGTCCTGACACATATCGGACCCTCCAAGGATGTAATCGACTCTTGAGTCGGGGCTCGATTGGGGAGGTGCTTTATTAAAGAGAGCTTCAATTTGAAGGCTTTTTCCTTGGGGGAATTTCTCAAGGATCATATCGACTCTCTTCTTGGGAGCGGGAGGTGGCGAATCTGTTTCCTTTTCAGGTGACCTCTCGCGTTTCGGGGAGTTATCGCGGGGACCTCTCTTTTGATAAGGCTGTGGTTTTTTGAGATCCACGTCTTTTATTTCTCCGGCTGCAAATTTGGCAGCCAGTTGTCTTTGGAGGTCCCAACATTCTTCGGTTGAATGTCCTTTTCGATCATGATAGGAGCAGTGTTTGCTCTCGTCGTAGCCTTTGGACCAGGGAGCTTTGGCTGTCGCGGCGACAGGTTTTTCTTCCTTGTCCTCCTCGATTGCATAAGAATGCTCTCCCTGAGTCTGGTTATTTCGGGAGCTTCCTCTTTTGTGAGGTCCCTTCCCGTCGGAGGCTTCGCCCTTCGGGTGATTTTGGGATTTTCTGTGGAGCTTATCTAACGCTGCAGTTTCTTCTTCCAAGGTAATGTATCTAGAGGCCCTGTGGAGGGCGTCGTCGATAGTTGGAGGAGGATTTAGCGTTAGCTCCGAGAAGAGGCCTGATTTGTACTATAGGCCTCTCCTAAGAGCTTCAATAGCTACGTGATCGTTAGGGTTCGAGAGTTTTGTTCTTACTGCCCTGAATTTTTCGATGTAGACTCGCAATGAGTCTCCCAATCCTTGTCTGATCTTCCAGAGGTCAGCTTCGGAGGCTTGTTTCAGGATGTGGGTTGAATATTGTTTCATAAAGGCGTTAGCTAGCTGATCAAAGTTGTCTATAGAGTTTGGTTCGAGACTAGAGAACCATTCTAGAGCTGTTCCGGTCAGGTTTTCAGCAAAAGTTCTGCAGTATCCTGCATCGTATTCTTCCTTCGTGAAGTGAGCTTTAACGATCGCTAGCTGGAAGGCTCTTAAATAAGCCTTTGGGTCTGTATTTCCATCGTATTCAGGAATCTTGATTTTTCGAGTGTCTCTTATGTAAGAGTTAGCAATTCTATCGGTAAACGGAGTTCCACGAGTCTCTTCGATTAGGCTCTCGATTTCGGGAGCTGAGCTCGTTGCTTTGTGAACCTGAGCTCCCAGTTTCTGGAGAGCTGCGTGGGTTCGCTCCATGTATCTGCGAATCGCGTCAGGTCCCTCGAAGGGAAGGACATTTGGATCATTTTCAGGTGTTCGGCGCACAGGTTCCTGGCGGAATCTGACTTGATCATTTTCCCAGTTAGCTGGCGAAACAGATCGTTCGTTCGTCCTCAGGTTCCGAGCGAGATTAGTGCGAAGAGCTGCAGGATCAACATCCGTTCTTTGAAATCCGTCGGTATTTGGGGTTGAAACCCTAGTTTGGAACACCGGAGCTGATGTTCTGCCCCCGGACGGAATGTTGGTTCCTGCTCCAGACCCCGAAGGAGGTGGCGGTGGAGGCAATCGCGTGCTCCCAGCGGTGTTTCGATCGGGCGCGGAGCTCGTCGTCGCTACGTTGCTCCCCATGGTGCTGATGACTGGTGGGACAAACGCAGGAGCTGTCCTAGCGCGAGGCGTTTGGAAAGCAGGTTCCTGACCGTCTGCTCCAGAACTATCAAGGGAGAAATTCAGACGCTCTCGAGGGAAGGAGGGGTCAGCTATTCGTTCATGGAACATGATCCCTCTTCCCTGGTGGACGGACGGTTGGGTTGTTGCGGATTGAGATCTGGTTATCTCTTCGAATTGTTGCTGCCGTTCGGCTAGCTGTTGCACTGTTCGCTCGGTTTGTTGAGCTTTGTCCACTAACTGGAGCATCATCTGCCGGATCTCAGAAAGCTGAGCTTCCGTTTGGTTCGGAGCGGATTGATGCGATGTGTTATTGAGGGCTGAGGACCCAGAGTTGGTCCCTCCGGGGGCTCTCGGGTTATTCGCCCCCGAAGCAGTGCGATTCGGTGAGCTATTGCTCAGGTTCGATTGATCGGGGTTAGATGGATTAGTTCCATCGAGTGGATTCATCTTTAAGCTTTGGAGAAAGGGATTCGATTAATTGTCCCCACAGACGGCGCCAATTGTGAGAGACAAGGTTTCACTTCTTAGATTTAGGTCAGGTTGAGAGATAATGAATAAGAATCGTGGGCTGAATCCCGTAAGTAAGCTTAATGAATGAGTACGTTTTTATTGATGATCAAAGAATATTACAAAAGGTGTTTTTGACGATTACAAAGAGAATGCGTAATGTGTTTAATCTAATCTGAGAGTTTTGTATCTATGGAGAAGCCCCATATTTTGGATCTTCTCTATCTTTATATAGTCTAGGTCTCGTCGACAGCTCCTTAACCGACCTCCGAAATACACGGCTTCAGTTACGTACTCGCTCCAGGTTCCTCTTGACCGAGTCTTCGAAGTATCAGCTCCCGTTATAACGTGACCTCCATTATGACGACTTCTAGGTTCAGTCTTCGATTCAGCTTCCAGCTCTTACTAATGTGATGGGCTTTACGCGGCCCACTTAACAGCTCACATTTTACCGGTACCTCACCTGAGGGTCATATTCGGGTCCAACAGTCTCCTCGCTTCGGACGTCCAGGCTAAACAAACTGTGGGGGAAATGTTTTTTTTTCTCTGTTGGGGAAATGTTTCAAAATGAGACTTCTCTGTCGCATCCTCGAATGGCTTGTTCTGCATTTTTTCTGGCTGTGCCTCTCCAGCTGAGGAAATGTCTTTCACTCCGTTGAAGATCTTTATGAATTATTTGTTTTGAGGTTTTAATTTTATAGATTTGTTAGGTGAAAACTCTGTCTAAATGGGTTATATATGGAGAGAGATATACATGTACATACTAGGAGACTGATATTATTTGGTTTTCTTCTTAGAGGTGGATAGAGGTGAATAATTAGTGGATATGATGATATCATATCTTATATGTTTGGTCCAAGTCATAGTGAAACTAAAAGTTCCCCACTTCCACCCTCTTTACAGAAATATTCGGCTTAGTCGTTGGCTTGGTGCCGCTGCTGCATCATTTCATTCGTCGAAAATAAAGTTGGCAGATTCTCATGTTTGTTTGAATTGACAGACGTACCGTTTTTGGTAATTTCTGAAAGGAAGTATGTCATCATGTCATGTAATTTGTAAATGTAAGTAACACTTCTGAAAGCTTACTTCTAAAATTTTTTGTTAATGTATCTTATACAAAGCAGATTATCGAAAAACAATTTAGGGCTTTGATATTCCAACTTGTCACTTTCTAGACCCAAAATGATTGTGCCAAACTGACACTCTTCTATTGCTCAAGTCAACAAGTAGTATGTAATTTTAAGAGCATGTCCATCGGTTGGAACCAATGAGAGTTACTAAAAAAAGGGTAATGTATAATAATAATAATTTATGTGCATTTTATTATTCTTTAAAGGAAATAAAATAATAATGACCAACTGACATATATATGTGTATGTTTCCAAACTGTGTCTTATGCCATGCAGTGCCTGTGAGGGACTAAACTCACCTCTTGATTTTAGGTTAGGTCAAGATAAGAATAAAGAGAATTGTGGGCTGAATCCCGTAATGAACTTGAAGAATGAATATGTTTTTATTGATAATAAAAGAATGTTACAAGAGATGTTTTTGATGATTACAAAGAGAAATATATGAGAAACTCGTGTTTATGATGAATCAATCAATCCTCCTTTCTTCTTTGATCTTCTGCCTTTTTAAATAGCCTCAGGCTTCGTTTTGACTGGCGCTAACAGGTTCCCGAGATATCCGCCGTAAGTTGTGGGATCTGCAACAACTTCCGTTTGACCGGGTCCTGCGCCTCTTTCTTTGTGATGTGAGCTGCCTCTTTTCCGTGACCTCTTCGAGTGTTGCTCTCAGCTAACAGCCTCCGGCTTCGTCTTAACTTTATTTAAGGAGTTAATCTGTGGTGGGCCTGTCACGGCCCATAATCAGTTTCTATTATTTAACTGATATTATTGTCAGCTAGGGTGCCATATTTGGGCCCAACAGTTGCCCCCAGCTTCCGAGAGAAGATTTCTTATCTCAGAAGCTAGACTTAGCCGCCGGACCTCAATCTCTCTTCTGATAGATATGTTGGACAACGAGATCAAGAATGCTGAAGAGGAGTATAATCGTCTAATGGCTCTGATGCCAGAAGCGACTGCTGCGTACGAAAGGGCGGAAGTCTCTGACTTCTTGGTTAGCAAACTCCCTATTCCTCAACTATCAGAGAGCTCAGGTACTTTCGAGATCAACACGTTTACTCCATCCCTTTCTAGAGAGTATGGTTCAAACTTAGGCTTGGTGGATCCTAATTCAGCTCCAGTTTAGACGACCTCGGGAGGTAACGACAAAGAGACGAATGAAGGAGTCCCCGCCAAGGAGAATAACCCAGTCAAGGAGGATAAAGATGTCGAGAAGGGTTCCGGAGCTGAGGAAGGTTAAGAGTTGGGGCTCTTCGGAATCATCTCGTTGTGTTTTTTGAGACTTCTGCCGAATAGGCTTTTATTTCGTTTGCTTTTAAGACTTATGGTCTAAGGAGGCCTTTAAACTTTTATTTGTGTTAGGATCTTTTGAATCTTTATTGGCCTGGAGAGGTTTTTAAACCTTTGCTTATGTTTCAGTCTTGGCTTGATTCTTATTCTAAGTCACTCGACTTATCTTAATCACTTCCTGGATGAGGTCGAACTCGTCAAGTAAGAGTTTTGATGGGGCATGTTTCGTGATCATTAGCTATGACGTCTAATGACTTGTCGGAATCAGGTCTCGAGGATTTCGAGTGTATTCAGTTAAGAGGGTCCTTAAAAGGAGTTCCTGATATATTGAGATTAGCTCAAGGTTTTTAGGAACCTGAGTTTACTCTGAAGGTTTTTTTTTTGTTAACTTAATCTTGTTTTGTTTAGACATAGCAGTCATGAATCTTGATGAAACATGTGTCGTATTCGTTGGATCAGATCAGGATCTTGGTTCTTATTTGTGATAAGCGTTTAGCTTTAATATACATTCGGTTATGAAGACCTTAAAGAGGAGTCTTTGACATTAGCTCGGGGAATTTTGGGACCTGAGTCCGATTTGAAAGGTTCTGGGACCTGAGTCTAGGTTCGTAGGAACCTGAGTTTAGGTTCTGGACCTTAGTCTAGGTTCGTAGGAACCTGAGTTTAGGTTTTGGGACCTGAGTTTAGGTTCGTATGAACCTGAGTTTAGGTTCGTAGGAACCTGAGTTCGTTCGGAGGATTTCGAGACCTTGTTGATTCTTTAGGATTTTAAGACCTTGTTGATTGTTAAGGATTTTAAGACCTTGTTGACTCTTTAGGATTTTAAGACCTTGTTGATATTTGTTAAGGATTTTAAGACCTTTGTAGTCACTAAGGATTTTAAGACCTTAGGTTTAGGAGTGACCTGAATTCGTTTGAAGGATTTTAAAACCTTCGAGGTTACTAAGGATTTTAAGACCTTAGGTTTAGGTTTGCGAAGTGGTGAATTTGCTTTGAAGGATTTTAAGACCTCGATGGTTTTCAAGGATTTTGAGACCTTGATGATTTCTAAGGATTTTAAGACCTTAGATTTCTCGAAATTTTGAATTTGAAGGATTTTAAGACCTTGATGATTCCTAAGGATTTTAAGACCTTAGGTTTATTGAATTTTGGATTTGCTTGAGGGATTTTAAGACCTCCAAGGTAGCTAAGGATTTTTGACACCTTAAGTTCAGGTTTATGGGGACCTGAATTGTTTCGAAGGGTTTTAAGACCTTGATGGTTCCTAAGGGGTTTAAGACCTTAGGTTCAGGTTTATGGGGACCTGAGTTGTTTCGAAGGGTTTTAAGACCTTGACAGTAAGGGTTTTAAGACCTCAGGTTCAGGTTTATGGCGACCTGAATTTATTCGAAGGGTTTTAAGACCTTGACAGTAAGGGTTTTAAGACCTCAGGTTCAGGTTTATGGCGACCTGAATTTATTCGAAGGATTTTATGACCTTTGGTGTTGAAAGGCTCAAGATGTCGAAGACAACTGTTTCATTGGTAATTCTTATAGAATACAAGGTATTGTAATAGTCATACAATTGCTGTTTGGGCTATGTGTTCCTGATCAACATATGCCCCCTTTGGTTACGGTGAAAAGAGTGTTGAAATGAGTTTGGGGCTGCACTCATGACGGAGTTTCCTACGTACTCAGTCAAGGGATCAAGCCTAATGCAGTTCAAGGTGTTTAGGTACCCAGTGATAATATCTCTTGAGATTTGTGGCAACCCAAGATCGAATTTCAGGTGCCCTTGTTCGTACCTTCAGGGGCTTATAGACGCCAGGTCGTACCACATGGATAATCCGGTAAGGACCTTCCCAATTAGTTCGTAACTTCTCGGCGCCCGGCTCTTTGGTCCCTTTGAAAACTTTCCTAAGTACTAGGTCACCTACGACGAATTGTCGGGGCCTGACTTTGGAGTTGTAATGTCGGGCCATTGTCTGCTGATAGTTTTGAATGCGAAGTAAGGCTTGATATCGTCATTCTTTGATTAAATCGAGGTTATCTGGTAGGAGCTGGTTATTAGCTTCAGGATCAGACGTACAGATCTCCAGGTGGAGGCTCCCAGTGGTGGTTTCGGCTGGGACGACAGCCTTCATCCCATAAGTTAAAGAGAAAGGGGTTTCTTCTGTAGCCTTTCGTGAGGTGGTTCGGCCAAAGTTTTTTTGATTCTAAGGTGTTTCTTGAGGTTTGCTAATATTGACTTATTAGCAGCCTCCGCCTGGTTGTTTCCCTGAGGACATCGAGGTGTCGAAAAGGTGAGGCAAATATTCCACTTGTCACAAAACGCTTTGAAGTCGTGGGAAATGAATTGTCCTCCATTGTCGGTTACGATTTCGTATGGAACGCCATGCCTGCATACAATGTTTTTCCACACAAATCCTTCGACTTCGAATCTGGTTACTTGTTGGAAAGCTTCAGGTTCGATCCATTTCGTGAAATAGTCGGTTAGGAGAAGGAGGAAACGTAATTTCTTTTTTTTCCTTGCCTGAGGCTACTAGTTGTCCTACGATATCCATGGACCACCTCATAAACGGATAGGGAGCTGATATGTTGGATAGCTTCTCCGCGGGTTGGTGTATGATCGGTGCATACCTTTGGCATTTATCACACGATGAGGAGTAGACCTCACAGTCTGCAATAATGGTAGGCCAGAAGTAGCCTTGTCCTTTGATTCTGATGGCTAGGGCTCTACCTCTAGAATGGTTTCCACAGGAGCCGTCGTGCATTTCCTTCATGAGTTTCATAGCTACGAGGCCATGGACGCATTTTAGGTAAGGTCCGGAAACGCTTCGTTTGTGGAGGGCTGATTCGATTATGGAATATCTTGCGCTTAAGGCTTTGAGTTTTCGAGCCTCCCATTTATTGGGTGGAGTTTTTCCCTCTAGGATATATTGCATGATCGGAATTCTCCAGTCTTCTCTTCCAACCATTTTGTTGTGAAGGGAGGAAGGAGGTTCCGGTTCTGGACCTGGTGTCGTAGTGCCCCCGGAGATATTCGCGGGATTAAGCTCTGAAATTCTGAATCCTGAGGCATATCTCCAATCTCTTGATTATTCCCTGGGGTTTGAATAGTGCCCCCAGAAAATTTTCGAGAGCGGAGCGGCTTCTTGTTTTGACTCTGCAGATTGTTTGATCCGAGGTCTGGATGGTGCCCCCGGAGGTATTCGCAAGACTAGGCTCATGGGAGTCTAAATTCTTGGGGATATCCTCCTTTTCGTGGATGTTTCCCAGGTTCTGGATTGTGTTCCCGGAGTTGTTTGTCTTGGAGCGGCGAATTTTGGTTTTTGGGAACCGGAATGTTGTGAGGACTTGGGTAGCTACCGTCTTGGGGTAGCCATCCTCTATTTCCCCTTTTGGTTTGCTATCTATCAAAGCTTTGGTAGCTATGTCGATGCTTGGTTTTTTGATTCCTTCAATGGTTATGATCCGTTTTACGAGGGGATCTGATGTGGAGGCTAAAGCTGTCAAAGCGTCTGCTGAGGAGTTCTCTCCTCGAGGGATCCTCGTTAGTCCGAATTTGTCAAACTGTTTAGTGAGGTTCATGGCGACTTTGAAGTATGCCCCCATTCTTTCGTCCCTTGTTTCGTATTCTCTGTGAAACTGGCTAGCTACTAGCTGCGAGTCACTATAAGCGTTTAGCTCCCGAATTCCGAGGCTCAGGGCGAGTTTTAAGCCGGCGATTAGTGCTTCGTACTCGGCTTCGTTGTTGGAAGCGCTAAATTCGAGCCTATAGGATTGTTCGATGGTTTCTCCGACTGAAGAGGTTAGTCTCAGACCGACACCGGAGCCTTGCCTTGATGAAGCTCCGTCCACGTACAGGCTCCATTTTGGAACCTCTGTTTCTAGGTCCAGGTGCTCGGATGCTAGCTCGATGATGAAATCGGCAAGGACCTGAGCTTTTGCTGCTGCTCGAGTTCTATACTCGATGTCATACTCACTGAGCTCTATGGCCCATTTAGCTAATCGTCTAGACTGGCTTGGGCTATGCAAAATTGTTCGCAATGGATGTGAAGTCATCACGACAATCGAATGCGATTGGAAATATGGTCGCAGTTTCCTGGCAGCTGTTACGACTGCTAAGGCTAGTTTTTCCATAGTAGGGTACCTCGTTTCGGCGTTTATTAGGCTCTTGCTAGTGTAATAGACGGGTCTTTGTTCGTTTTATTTTTCTCTTACTAGCACGCTGCTGACTGCAGCTGCCGATACGGCGAGGTATAGGTACAATGGCTCTTCGACCACAGGTTTGGATAGGATCAGAGGTTCAGAGAGGTAAGCTTTTAGTTATTTGAAGGCTTCCTCACACTTCTCGTCCCACAGGAACTTCTTATTATTTTTCAGAAGTTTATAGAACGGGAGGCACTTATCGGTGGATCTGGATATGAATCGATTTAGTGCTGCGATTCGTCCAGTCAATCTCTGTTCCTCTCTGGTTGTCTTAGGTGACGGCATTTTCAGAAAGGTCGCTATCTGTTTCGGATTGGCTTCGATGCCTCTCTCGGTTAAAAGGTAACCGAGGAACTCACCCGAGGGTACCCTGAAGGTACACTTAGCTGGGTTGAGTTTCATATTGTATTTGTTGAGGATATCAAAGCATTCCTTTAGGGGGAAAATATGATTTTCTCCAACTGAGGATTTTACTAACATATCGTCAATGTAGACCTCTATGGTTTTTCCGAGCTGTCCAGCGAACATCTTATTCACTAGCCTCTGATAGGTAGCTCATACGTTTTTCAAACCGAACGGCATAACCTTGTAACAATAGGTTCCACGTTCGATTATGAATGCAGTCTTTTCTTGATCTTCAGGATCCATCATGATCTTGTTATATCCTGAAAAGACATCAATGAAGGACAAGAGCTGATTGCTAGCTGTTGCTTCGACCTGACGATCGACGTGAGGTAATGGGAAACTGTCCATAGGGCAGGTATTGTTTAGGTCACTGAAATCTACACAGATTTTCCATTAGTCTGAATGAAGATCATTAGTCTGAATGAAGAAATGCCATATCATAAGCTCTTTCTTAGTTTCGAGAGGTAGCTCAGATCCGATGCTTACCTGTTTTTCAGGATTCGAGTTGTCGATGCTAACTTTTTCGGTGAGGTTCTTAGGAGGACCTCAGATATTTTGTTGCATTTCACGACTGTCCTGGATCTGTAATTGCTATTGGGGGGATTCTTTTATGATCTCGAATCCTCCTAGGTAACAGATTCTTGAGATCTTTTGGCTACCGTGCACGGTAGCTATTCCGTCGGATGTTGGGAATTTCACGCATTGGTGATAAGTTGAAGCTACTGCTTTCATCTTATGAATCCAAGGCCTTCCGAGGATTGCGTGGAACGAGGATGGTTTGTCGACGACTATGAAATGGGTCATCTTCATGACTCCGCCAGCTATAATTGGGAGTTTAATTGTTCCCAATGAGGTAGCTGTTTCGCCAGAGAAACCTACGAGGTTGGATTTCTGGTCGATGATTTCGTAGTCGTCTATTTTCATTCCTTTCAATGCGTTTTAGAAAATGAGATCGACGGAGCTTTCAGTGTCGATCATGAGCTTAGGTACCTCGTACCCTGCTATATCTAACGTTACGACGAGAGCGTCGTCGTGAGGTCTGTCGAGACCTGATGTCTCACTTTTCCAAAAAGAGATTTTAGTGTTAGACTCGGGTTTGGTCGGTTTGGGCTGAGTGTTTGACACAGCTTTCCGTACGTGACTTTTGATAGAGTTAACGGAGTCTTGACATACGTCGGATCCTCCGAGGATGTAATCGACCCTTGAGCCAGGGCTCGATTGGGAAGGTGGTTTACTCAGGAGGGCCTTGATTTGTAGGCTTTTTCCTTGCGGGAATTTTCCAAGGATCATATCGACTCTCTTTTTGGGAGCTGGGGGTGGTGAGTCTGTTTCCTTTTCAGGTGACCTTTCGTGTTTCGGAGAGTTATCTCGGGGACCTCTCTTTTGGTAAGGCTGTGGCTTTTTGAGATCCACGTCTTTTATTTTTCCGGCTGCGAATTTAGCAGCCAGTTGTCGTTGGAGGTCCCAACATTCTTCGGTTGAGTGTCCCTTTCGATCGTGGTAAGAGCAGTGTTTGCTCTCATCGTAGCCTTTGGACCAGGGGGCTTTGGCTGTCGCGGCAACAGGTTTTTCGTCCTTGTCATCCTCGATTACATAAGAATGCTCTCCCTGAGTCTGATTGTTTCGGGAGTTCCCTCTTTTATGAGGTCCCTTCCCGTCGAAGGCTTCGTCTTTCGGGTGATTCTGGGGTTTTCTGTGGAGCTTATCTAATGCTGCTTTTTCCTCTTCCAAGGTGATGTATCTAAAGGCGTTATGGAGGGCGTCGTCGATAGTTGGAGGAAGGTTTACCGTCAACTCTGAGAAGAAGCCTGATTTATACCAGAGACCTCTCCTAAGGGCCTCAATAGCTACCTGATCGTTAGGGTTCGAGAGTTTAGTTCTTACTGCCATAAATTTCTCGATGTAGACTCGCAGTAAGTCTCCCAGTCCTTGTCTGATCTTCCAGAGGTCAGCCTCAGACGCTTGTTTCAGGATGTGGGTCGAATACTGCTTCTTGAAGGTGTTGGTTAACTGATCGAAGCTGTCTATCGAATTTGGCTCAAGGCTAGAGAACCGTTCGAGGGCTGTTCGGACCAGTGTTTTCGGCGAATGTCCTGCAGTATCCTGCCTCACATTCTTTTTTCGTAAAATGAGCTTTCACGATAGCTAATCGGAAGGCTCTTAAATAGGCCTTTGGGTCTGAGGTCCCATTGTATTCGGGGATCCTAATTTTTCGGGTGTCTCTTATGTAAGAGCTGGCAATCCTGTCAGTGAACGGAGTCCCACGGGTTTCCTCAATCAAGCTCTCGATTTCTGGAGCTGAGCTCGTTGCCTTGTGGACTTGAGCATTCAATTTTTGGAGACCGGCGTGAGTTCGCTCCATGTATCTGTGAATGGACTCAGGTCCTTCAAAAGGAAGGACAAAAGGATCATTGTCTGGTACCTGACGGGTAGGTTCCTGACGAAACCGAGCTCGATCGCTTTCGCAGGTAACTGGCAGGCTAAGTCGCTCACTAGTCCTCAGGTTTCGTGCGAGGTTAGTGTGGGGAGCTGCAGGATCAGCATTCGTCCTTTGATACTCGTCCGGATTTGGTGTTGAAACCCTGGCTTGAAACACCGAAGCTGATGTTCAGCCACCGGACGGTATAGTAGTTCCTGCTCCGGACCTAAAAAAGAGGTGGCGGCGGAGGCTAGCGAGCTCCCTTGCCGGTGACCTGATCGGGCATAGAGCTAGTCGTTGCTATGTTGCTTCCCATAGCGCTGGTGATATGTGGGATAAACACGGGAGCTGTCCTAGCGCGAGGCGTTTGGAAAGCAGGTCCCTCGAAAGGAAGAACAGTTGGGTCATTGTCAGGTACCTGACGGATAGGTTCCTGATGGACCCGAGCTCGATCGTTTTTCAAGGTAGCTGGTGAGCTAAGTTGCTCACTAGCTCTCAGATTATTCTGACTAACAAGGTTAGTGGTGAGAGCTGCAGGATCAGCATCCGTCCTTTGATATTCGTCCGGATTCAGGGTTGAGGTTCTGACCTGATACCCTGAAGCTGATGTTCTGCCCCCGGACGGGATGCTTACTCCTGCTCCGGACCTAAAAATAGGTGGCGGCGGAGGCTAGCGAGCTCCCTCGCCGGTGACCTGATCGGGCATAGAGCTGGTCGTTGCTATATTACTTCCCATAGCACTGGTGATAGGTGGGTTAAACGCGGGAGCTGTCCTAACACGAGGTGTCTGGAAAGCAGGTCCTTGTTCTTCCGGACCTGTGCTATCAAGGGAAAAATCTAGACGTCCTCGAGGAAAAGAGGGGTCGGTCAACCGATCTCAGAAAGTGACTCCCAGACCCTGACATTGCAGTGGTTGGGTTTTTGCGATCAGAGATCTAGTTACCTCCTCGAATTGTTGCTGCCGAACAGCTAGTTGTTGCGTTGTACGCTCATTCTCTTGAGCTCTGTCAACTAGCTGCGACATCATCCGTCGGATCTCAGAAAGTTGAGGATTATTGAGGGCTGGAAGCCCAGAGTTAGTCCCACTGGACGTTCTTGGGTTAGTTACCCAGTGGAAGTTTGGTTCGGTGAGCTATCGCTCTGGATCGGGGGATCGAGGTTAGATGGATTCGTGGTCCGATCAACTGGATTCATCCTTAAGTTTTTAGAGTAAGGGATTCAATTATTTCGTCCCCACAGACGGCGCCAATTGTGAGGGACTAAACTCACCTCTTGATTTTAGGTTAGGTCAAGATAAGAATAAAGAGAATTGTGGGCTGAATCCCGTAATGAACTTGAAGAATGAATACATTTTTATTGATGATAAAAGAATGTTACAAGAGATGTTTTTGATGATTACAAAGATAAATATATGAGAAACTCGTGTTTATGATGAATCAATCAATCCTCCTTTCTTCTTTGATCTTCTGCCTTTTTAAATAGCCTCAGGCTCCGTTTTGACCGGCGCTAACAGGTTTCCGAGATATCCGCCGTAAGTTGTGGGATCTGCAACAGCTTTCGTTTGATCGGGTCCTGCGCCTCTTTCTTTGTGATGTGAGCTGCCTCTTTTCCGTGACCTCTTCGAGTGTTGCTCTCAGCTAACAGCCTCCGGCTTCGTCTTAGCTTTATTTAAGGAGTTAATCTGTGGTAGGCCTGTCACGGCCCATCATCAGTTTCTATTATTTAACTGATATTATTGTCAGCTAGGGTGCCATATTTGGGCCCAACAGTGCCGGTCCAACATTTCTAATTTTTCTTAACGCCTTAAGCTCATTTGAAACTTTATGCTCTTGTTATTCATGTAAAAAATTTTGTTATGCCCTGCATACAACTAAAATTTTCGCTTAAAATATAACGCCCTAAACGATCGTTTCTTTCGCCTATGCTCAAGTCCGGCCCTGATGCCATGACTATTGGAATGTTCTTAAAATATAGTTCTTGACATATAAGAATCATTTTTTAACTATTTTATTTAAAAACTAGTTCTTAGTTTTTCCTAGTTAAAAATTAAGAAATTGTTTTTATGCCACACTAAGAATTCTGCCGTCTACCCTAAGAACCCGCAATAATTGTGCGTTGTTGTTTTAGAACCCTTCTTTTCTCTTTCAAGATTTTTGGTAACTTTTCGTTATTTTTTTATTTTAAAAACTTGTGTCAAGAACCTACCTCTGATCCTGCTACAACATTATTTCTTGTCCATCAAACCATGATTGAGGAAAACTAAATGCACGACTCACTACTTCAAAATAAAAAGAATATCTCTTCTACTTCTACTCAACTGAACCGAAGAGTTTTAGACCGAAAACTCTACGATTCTCCATCTGAGTCAAACAAGTATCAATAAAATAAAACATGTAACGAGTACCACGTGTCCAGAAACACACACCAAGTTTCACCGCATTTGGGATTTTCTTTTTGTCATCCTTTTAAAAAAATTGCATTATGTTATTAAAAACTTGGAACTAGAATACATTCAGATCCCGAAGGATGACACTGAATTTTAATGGGATTGGCTATTCCAAGTACAACGCACCGGGATCCCCAAATGGATCTCTAACCATGTGGTGTCCAATAATTAGACACTTTTTAATGTGAAGATTATCCATAATATTTCTTTCCTATAAAAAGTTAAATGAAGGTGACGCAAGCTTCACACAATTGCTGTTCTTTGAATCTTTGTAGCGACTAGAAAGCGACAAAACAAAAATGTAAGAAGTTTACATGTAGTCCTTGTTCTTTGAACCATTTTTTCTTCCTCGTTATTTTACGTCGCCTTGATGAGTTTGTTATGGAGATGCTAGCAATACATATCTAATCCAGAAAAATAGCACCATATGGAGTTAATAACTTATTGATAAAATAACTATTATATCATGTCATGTATTCAAAAGATCGAATTTCTTTTGAGTGTTTTACAATCACGCGACTATGATGTGAAAAAGTAGATATATAACGTGAAACGTTTTCACATTGCTGAGTTCCTTGTCCGAGCTCTCAACAGATTTTCGATGAGATTATGATTTCATTCCGAACCTAAATAATCAGCATCAGAAATATGATCTACTAAAGTAACTCAAGTGTCGTCAACTGAAACTGATCACATGTGTTTTTAGTATTATAATCATATAGCCTTTTCTTTTCACGTAGATAAAGAAAGGTGTACATCGATCCACTTGCCAGAAAGCCTTTCCTCGTAAGAACGTATAGTTTCTCTTAGCCTTTGTAAAATATTATTTATGTTGCTAAGGTTCGGAGCATATACTATACTAAGATTCCGTCTATATATCCCATCTTCTAGCTAATCCCTGATATGTTATTATTGGTCACATTCAAAATTTAAAACTGTTATAATCACGTTACCAAGAGACTAGAGAGAGAAACAAATAATAATCCTTCTCCTCCCATTAAACAAAACAAAAACAAAGAATAAGAAAAAATATGCTAGACAAGGTTGGACGATTTAATTGGTACCTACTCGATAAGTTAGTTTACCATGAGATCGTACGTGCTCGGTTTCGTTTATGTCGGGTGGTGTTGTTGACCTAATCCTAGCAATGTAAGTTTAGCCTCACCCCTTTTAATCCGGTGCTTAACCCCGGATTATCCAGGTAAAAAGAGAATGGTTATATATACTAATCAGATGAAACTAGGTGGTTTCCTGCACCATGTGCAGCAAAAGAATTTAACAAATAAATATAAATTATATTTAAAAGTAAAATTATATTAATATTGTGATTTTTATTTTTTATCAATATTTTAATATAATTTGATTAAATTAAACATAAAATCAAGATTTTTTTAATTATATTTAAGAATATGCATGTAAATATTTAAAATTATAATCTTAGATGGATGTTTCTATTTATTTATCTATACTATTATTTACGAAGTAATTTTTTACAACGAAGCTCTCACTTTAAAAGTTAGAGAGGTTAATATTAATATTATCCTTAATAAATAAAATAACTACAAAAGAAAAATGAATTTAACATTTTTAATCAGTAGTTATAAAATATTTATGCCCGCAGCTATGGGCCAATCACCTAGTTTTAATTAAATATTTTAAATAAATTTGCAAAAAACTACATTTATCAAAAATTAAAATTAAACAATATTTATAAAAAAATTATATATATAAGAAACTAATGATTTCACGGTTATATTTTTATAACTTTCTAAACAAAATTGTACACATTTTTGAAAATGTTAGTAAGAAAATGTATAATTTAAAATATATAATTTAATGATAATTTCGAAATTAGAATGCCATATTTGAAAATATTTATTTTAATGATGATTTATGAGTTATTACCATGTTCTAAAAATATTTCCAAAAATATGAATCGATATTAGAGTAATATATGAGTTATTACCATCTTTTAAAAAGTTTACCCAAAATATAAACTAACATTAAATTTAATTGTCCATGTCATATTAAATTATAAGACATGTCATCTTTAATAAAGAAAATTTCTATTTTATAAAGACATGTCATCTTTTTTTCAGTGGCATGTCATCATTTTTTTTGGCGAGAGTGATTGTGGTAACGACACGTGTACAAATCACTTCGCAAATAATATATATGAAATATTTTAAATAAATTTGCAAAAAAATACATTTATC
Organism: Hirschfeldia incana; assembly: GCA_026261945.1. NCBI lineage: Eukaryota > Viridiplantae > Streptophyta > Magnoliopsida > Brassicales > Brassicaceae > Hirschfeldia > Hirschfeldia incana. The sequence continues at coordinate 139,492 of JABCMI010000139.1, read as the reverse complement.
AAAAATTAAAATTAAACAATATTTATAAAAAATTATATATATAAGAAACTAATGATTTCACGATTATATTTTTATAACTTTCTAAACAAAATTGTATACATTTTTGAAAATGTTAGTAATAAAATTGTATAATTTAAAATATATAATTTAATGATAATTTCGAGATTAGAATGCCATATTTGAAAATATTTATTTTAATGATGATTTATGAGTTATTACCATATTCTAAAAATATTTCCAAATATATAAATTGATATTAAGGTAATATATGAGTTATTACCATCTTTTAAAAAGTTTACCCAAAATATAAACTAACATTAAATGTAATTGTCCATGTCATATTAAATTATAAGACATGTCATCTTTAATAAGGAAAATTTCTATTTAATAAAGACATGTCATCTTTTTTCAGTGGCATGTCATCATTTTTGGCGAGAGTGATTGTAGTAACGACACGTGTACAAATCACTTCGCAAATAATATATAAGAGATTTGTGTGTATACACAAAAAATGATTTTGCCTTTGGAGAGTTATAGGACACTAGTGATTTTGTTTCTGCAATTTAAGGCACTTTCCGATCTCGACATGCATGTGTAATCTGCTACATGTACATGAACATCAACCGTAAAGAGTACATAGGTTGAATTCATTCAGACGGGATTAGTACATAATATGTATATAGCATATAGTACATAATAACTGTTATTATTAGACAAAAATAATATTTTCTCCGTTTCTGAATAAATATCACTCTGACACTTTTCACCCAAATTAAGAAAATTGTTGAAATATATGCAAATTGTTATTAATTTTACTTTTTTGACCAATAATATTTGAAATAAATAAAATTATTTATACAATCAATACCGTTTGCAATTAATTTTCAACTGAAAGTAATTATAATTTGCATTGAAATTGTAAAGTGATATTTTTTGTTTAGCAAGAAAAATAGATAGAATTTCACTTATTATAAAACGGAAGGAGTAACCGTTTTTTAACAAAATAATTACTGTTATTAGATAAAAACAAAAGCCGGTATAAAAATTTAAATATATAAACTATTGCAAAAATTTATGAAGCGAGAACGAGACAAAAACTTTTTGGCGTATTCTTTTCTCGGATTCCACTTACGTCGGTGGCTGTCACTGGTTAGCACTCATCAAGTCATCCTCGAATGATGATGAAATTAAAATATAGCCGACGTAATTGCATATATTCTGTGCATACTGTAAATTGAAAATCGTTTACAGACCCAAAAACTTGTTTAGAAACTGAACTGATGTATGACATTTCGTTGTCCCATTGCATGCTAATATGCTGTACATGAAAATCACCAGATTTGACTAGTTATGAGAATGATGTTAACTACAAATGCGCACGTATGCGTACAAAATACATCCTTAGAGCATTTTAAATGGTAAAAAAGATATTTAAAACTTGAAACGTGAGTAGAAGGAGACAGATTTTTGCATTCTTGAACTTTCCACAAAATTTATAAAGGAAAAGATTCGTTTAGTTTTTTTTGTATACATTTCGAAAAAAGAAAGAAACATTATTTTTAGCAAAAACGAAAGAAGAAGGATTCTTTCTAAAAAACAATTTAAACGACAATTAAAAGATTAAAAGGCAAAGAAAATATAAAGTAAATAAATAAATATATTATATAAAGTAAATAAAGAGTAGCTAAAAAGCGAAAAGATTGATCTGTGGATCATATTTTTAATGTGAGTTCCAAAAAAAACTACAGTATTTCAAGGAAGAATGATTTATATAATCAACGGCCTTCATTGATCATGAGTGGGAAAAAATGAACGAAAAAACCAGATCAAGCAAATTAATAAACCAAGCTACAGACGACATGTCATGTTATTAATTCTACTAGAAAAGGGGAAATAATTGTACATCAACACGAAAGACTTCCTATTCAGCAACCTTAATTAGTGTCCTAACATTACTAGAAGTCTAGAATTGAAAACACACAGAAGTTCAGAATCTAAAACTTAACCAAAGTCGTGAAGAATATTACAACCCTAAAGAAGGTTAGAAAGAGAGAATAGTTGTGAAAAACAGAGTTAACTAGCTCTCTGAATGAAAACGGTTTCGAGGTCTGGTGGACAAAAGAACTCTCTACCGCCGGCAACGTAGCTGCACTTGGACGACGGCTTCCGCTTCTTTGGCGCGGCAGGGCACGGTGGGACACTTGGAATTCTGACGGAAACCGCTGTAGGTGTTGTCGGACACTGATCTTGATCCTCCGTTTCGGTGACTGTGACGTCAGAGGAGGAGTTAATAGGCTTGAGCGGCGAACGTGGAGGAAAACCGGCGATAACCCATTTCTTACAGTCGGTGGCTTCACGTATCTCGCCTTCGAGTTGGTTGTGAGATTTGTCGGAGTATCCCATGATTATTGGATGTGTATTAGGAGGAAACAAATCAAGTGATCAATAAAAAAAAATTCAAAGGTTTGCTTTGGTTTTTGGGAATCTTTAGGGATTGTTGTGAAGTTGAATGATACTATTGCTCTCTGTCTCTCTCTCTTTCTAACTTTGGTGGCGAATGTGAAGTGGAAGAGGGGACATAGGCCGGTTTTATAGTCAACAGGGGAATTGAATGCATCAATCAGATCGGTGTCGATTCAGTTCGGTAATTTTCCTCTTCCTCTGACTAAAATATAATGAAAAAGGTTTGTTTTTTAATATTTCAAATTTAATTCTTGGACAAAAAAGTTAACTATAGAAGGACAGTGACATTGAGTGCGTACTTTTCGAAATAGTTTATATTCGTTTCTGAGAACAGAGAGGAAAGTGGAGGGAATAAAGGGAAGAGGAGTGGTAACTATTCATAATTTGAAATTTAAACTTTCTAATTAAATATGCACGGAAGTCGTGGAAAGAAAAATATTTGCCATGGATGTAACACTATTTTCATCTGTGATAATATATTAATATTATGAACAAGTACAGTACATGAGTTTTAGCACTTTTACCAAATACTTTAAAATATGTTGAAGTATTCCTTTGGAACAGAATGACAAAATATGAACTTAAGTTCTTATTGTATTGTCACATGAATTCAAGTTTGTATTACATCTATGAATGTTGAAGCAAAAAATGAAAAAAAAGAAGCAAACACATGCTTCTGTGTTCACCGATTTTTGTAGTACTTCTACAAGGAGTGATAATCAAGTTATCAGGATCTGAAACTTGTGAGAATTGCGCATATGATCAACTCATAGGATTCCTACATCGTTATTGGTGGGTGGGTATTTGTCTCCACCAACTTGTCGACGATAGTATGTATATATGTGACATATGTCAAGTACGTAGGTTAGTGTATTTAATTTACTGTTTCTTTGTGGATACATGCACGTCGGTGTGTCTAGATTTGCGTACAGAACCGTCTGCCAAATCATGCTTGATATAGCCAACAACAAAAATAAAAAGTTGTGTTTGTGAGTTTGTGTCATGAATTTTGTGTCTACGTACACAATCTTCATAATTTATATGTCAAACCGAGGACTACATTAATTATCTTAGTAACAAAGCGTTTAAGTTCAGAAAGGAAACAAACAACGTGTGTTCTTTAGGGTAGTTTAAAAAAGAATTGGATTTGAGTAAGTGAGTAACTCTGATGGAGAGAAGAGTTCATAAGAAAAGGGAGCGAGAGACCGTGACACCTGACTAAAATGAGAAAAACAGAAAATACAAAAATGAGTTTAAAACAAGAACGAAAACGAAAAAAAAAAAAAAAAAAAAAAGAGTTTAAAACGAGAATAGGGAATCCGAGGAAACGCGTGATCTAAGCTATGTAAATACAAACCTAACATATATTCAATGTTTATCATAGTTATAAATAATGATTTCCATGCAGTAGTATTAAATGTAACTTGTAGAATATGCAACTAATAAATGGAAAAGAGTCGTTGAGATTCAGACTTTTGCAGTTTTACATCGCCCACACCCGTTCAGTTGACGGTCATATGTTTGACTTTCCTAATGAATCTCTGGTCAAAAGATTTTTCGAGGGATTCGAAGCTTGGATTCTAGAATGCTTGCACCAAAGAAAATTTGATGTTTTGATTTTAGAACACTTAGGATATGAATGGTCACCAGAAAATGAAGAAGAATAATACATTTTTTAATATTTCTTAAAAAAATTACTATTCACAGTGAATAGTTTTTTTCTTTTTGTTTTTTACTATTCTCTTATTTATAGAGAAATAAAAATCAAAATTATTCTTTATCAAATTTGGTATGAAACAACGATTCTTTTTAATTTCTGCAATTTTATTCTTTATTATTCATTTTTTATTCGTTCCTCATCATCACTCGTCGTTTGTCTGGTAGGGTTCTTCTACTGCCGTGATAATTTGATTGACAAATACACAAAAAGATGTCATGCAATAGTAGTTTTGACCATCATAAGAATTAGAAGTTATAATAAACAGAGATATATAGAGATATACAAAAACAAACGAGGCTGCTAAAACATTTGTGGGCATACCAAAGAAGAATAAAGTTGGTAGCTTGACACTTCTATATTATTTTTTCGGGTTCAACTAACACATTTTCTATGCATAAAACGATTTCAGGCGCGTGTACCTTCCCAAGTTTGTTGTGCCTTCTCGTCCTCCTCCTCCTAAACCGGAAACCAACCGAATATCCCGCTCGATATTCTAATTAAACATAGACAAATCACTTGATCTCTCGGGTTTATACTGTACATTTCAGCTTGGAAGACTCCTGATTCCTGAACCTAGATGTAAATTTAAGTTTGGGATAAACTAAACCGAAACCGGTGGTTTGGTAAATTAATCTGATCAAACCGGAAAAAACCCCAACATCATCACGTGTCTCATCACGTTTTGACAGGTAGGGGCATATGTGTCAATTCGGAACACTTCGCCACATGTAATATTTCTTTTTAAGCGCAAAAATTATAATTATAATTTCGAAGATATCCGCCGGCAATTTCGTATTCTTGACCCTTCGTCTTCTGAAATGGCGGCTATTTCACCGGCGACTGCAACAACCGCTCCTTCTCTATCTCTGCCACATTTTACCTCCTCTTCCTCCTCTGTATCGTCTTCTTCCTCTCCGTTTTCTCTGAGTTTCAAAACCGATCGCTGCGTGAGGTGTGGAGTGAGAAGCTTAGAGAATCAGTCGGGTCACCGGAGCCTCGATTTCTTGTCCAATGGGGATCCGATCAGCCTGATTAACCCGAATTCGTCTCCGTCTCCGATATCGATGGCCGCCGCGGCGTCGGAATCCGGTTCGAAATGCTCGAAGCGCGTCTGCCTCTTCCACAGCGACGAGACTAGAGATCTCGCCGAGAGAATCGTGGCGCAATCGGATTGTATCGAGCTACGAAGCATCAATTGGAAGTAAAAAAAACACTCATCTCTCTCACTTTCTTGTTTAATTTCATCAATTTGACTCTGTCTTGTCTTGGTTCTTACCAATTCGAGTGTTCGAATGTGTGTTTCTTTGTCTGATTTGGTCAACGAATCTCACTCCAGAGTTCAAAGTCAATACCTTGAGATGAGATAGCTCTTTAAATCACCCTTAGTACATCTTATGCCACGTAGGAAAACTTCTTGTTAACAAATCATTTGTTATTGTTTTAGGAAATTTGATGATGGATTCCCTAATTTGTTCATACAAAATGCTCAAGGCATTCGTGGGCAGCACGTTGCCTTCTTGGCTTCGTTCAGTTCACCGGCTGTGATCTTTGAACAGCTCTCTGTTATCTATGCTCTGCCCAAGCTTTTCGTCTCTTCGTTTACACTTGTCCTCCCGTTCTTCCCCACTGGAACTTCTGAGAGAATGGAAGACGAGGGTGACGTGGCGACTGCTTTCACTCTCGCTAGGATACTCTCGAACATACCGGCTTCGAGAGGAGGACCGACTAGCTTGGTGACATTCGATATACACGCCTTGCAGGTCAGCATTACAACCCTGATCAAATGCTCTGCTGACTCTTCTGTTTTTGTTGTGTATGTTTTTAAATTTTTGCATGTCTTTGTTTGGATTTGTAGGAAAGATTCTACTTTGGTGATACTATACTTCCATGCTTCGAAAGTGGTATACCGTTGCTTAAGAACAGACTCCAGGCTCTACCTGATTCTGATAACGTAAGTCTTTTTTACCTTCTAGTTGTCACATTTTTCTATCAGTTTTGAAGTTTAAAAGTCATTTTTCTTCTTCTTCTTCATGTAAACTCGTTATAGATTTGAGAGTTACGTTCAAGATTCAATCATTATGATATACTGATCTTTCATTGTTTCAGATATCTATTGCATTCCCGGATGATGGAGCATGGAAACGTTTCCACAAACAACTCCAACATTATCCAACGGTATCATACTTTCTAATACCGTTATCTCATTTTCTTCTTACGGTAAACCCATGTGGACTATTTTAGTATTTAGCAACTTGTGTCTAGCATCAGGATTTCTTCGAGGTCGCATTAAATCTAACTCCACAACAAGCATTTCATCATCGTATCTTGTATAAAAAATCTGTATATTTCAATCCGTCAGAGACTTAACCAGTAATCCCCTTTTGTCATTCAGATTGTTTGCAACAAAGTTAGAATGGGAGACAAACGAATAGTGCGTATCAAAGAGGGAGACGCCGAAGGAAGGCACGTCGTTATTGTGGATGATTTGGTTCAGTCGGGTGGCACGCTAATCGAATGCCAGGTTCTTGACTCATATTCAACTCTCAAGAGTATTAACGCCAAGCTCATTTCTTTCGTAACTCACCACTAATTCTTGTGTCCCTTCAGAAAGTACTAGCTGCACATGGAGCAGCGAAAATAAGCGCATATGTAACACACGGCATATTCCCCAAGAGTTCATGGAAACGTTTCAAGCTTGACACCAAAGGTTACAACCCATTATACAAATGATATGATTTCATCTTAAACCAAACCTTCTTTTTTTTCTTTGCCTGACTAGTAAAAGTCTTGGTATGTGTCTTGTCGTGTTTGCAGGTGATCCGGCGGAAGGTTTTAGCTATTTCTGGATCACAGACTCGTGTGGACTGACGGTGAAAGAGGTGATGAACAAACCTCCTTTTGAAGTTCTGAGCCTCGCTAGTTCCATAGCTTCTGCTCTTCAAGTTTAAAGCTTCTTTAATTGGTTCGAGTAGACAAATCCAACGGGAAAATAATTTTAGGTCTGTGAGAATTTGATTTATGAAATTTGGTGTATAGTCTCGTTCCAAGAATTTGCCATTCCAGAGAGTGTTTTTTTTCTTCTTTATGTAGGAAAAATCCAATAATGAAATGATGATTCATTTCACTTCTTTGTACTTAATTGACAATAAATTGAGGATATCGAACGTAATTTACCTTTTCTGAACATTATATTAATTTTAAAAAATCCTTTTTAACAGTAAAGAAAAAGAAAATCTACGGATAAAGCTTCTAGATGTTAAATCTAGTTCCAGTTGGCAAGGTTTGAATGGGGTTTGTTGAGCAAAAAAAAAGTTATATGGGTTTAGTTTAGACTCAACAATAGGCTAATGAATTCGATCTAAGCAGAAAAAAAGGAATTCAAATAAGAATGTTTTCGAATGAAGCCAGCTTATTGTTTTTTGCCCTGCCTGGAGATCGAATCAATGGAACTGAACATAGGGATTTGTGCGGAGTCAAATCGCGAAGAAGAAGTCTGAGTTTGATTGTTTGTCAAAGAAAGGAAAAGGTCTTGGAACATGTACAGATTCTGTGTTAAAAGTAGTTGAAATGTGTTTAGTATCTGATGATACATAATTACATCACAAAGATCTCAACTGGCCAGTGAAACATATTCCATGCCTGCAATCTGCAGAAATCAATACGCTTGAGTTGGACAGCGAAAAAAAAAAAACAAATAGCATTTTTATTGCTTGTAATTTTTACGTTTTATTATATTACAAATCTATGACTGTCCACGGAGGTAGGCTACAGTACGATGCCGTTTCGAGGGAATCTAAAGGCATGTCTGCCAACAGAGTAAAAACATCAGTAAATGGGGGAATCTGAATAAATCGAGCCAAATCGTCAGATCGTGAATAAAAAGACTTTTTATCGAATCCAGTCAAGCTGCAGCATAACGATGATGATGATCTTAGCTCATTCATCTCTTTGATGTTGCACCTCCTGCGAAGCAATAAAATTATCCAGATCTCGTCTTCCGTTTGATCGGATCTGATAATCGCAAAATCCTTAAGAGAAACAAACATGGCAGGGGCGGCCTCGGCGCTGTTTCTGCTCGACATCAAGGGCCGTGTCCTCGTCTGGCGCGATTACCGTGGAGACGTCACCGCTGCTCAAGCCGAGCGTTTCTTCACCAAACTCATCGAGAAAGAGGTTTACCTCTACACGATTACTCTTCCCAATCTTCGATCTCTCTATAGTAAACAATTATAAGATTCTCGTGATTCAAGCTATCTGTCTAGATGTCGATATTCCTTGGCTGATTCTCGTGAATAGATTAGATTAGAATTTGATTCAGTAATCAAATATAATTTATACTTGTCCTTGGTGGTTCTAATCGTTTCAGGGAGATTCAGAGTCGAATGAACCGGTTGTATACGATAATGGAGTGACTTACATGTTTGTACAGCATAGTAACGTTTACCTCATGATAGCCTCTAGGCAGAACTGTAATGCTGCCAGTCTTCTCTTCTTCCTGCATCGCGTCGTCGATGTAAGCATCCTCTCTACATGTTTGTTTTTCGCACAATAAAACTATTATTTTAGATGATACCCGATCTTATACTGGTTATATAGGTCTTCAAGCATTACTTTGAGGAGTTGGAGGAAGAATCATTGAGGGATAACTTTGTGGTTGTGGTATGTTGTTGTTACTTCTCCTTCTCTTATAAATGCTTCCTTCAGATGCTAAACTTTGTTATTATCTATCTTTTGCTGGTGGGGAAAACAAAAATATTAGATGCTGAATTTTGAATTATGTTGGTGGCAGTATGAGTTACTTGACGAGATGATGGACTTTGGTTACCCTCAGTATACCGAAGCGAGAATCCTTAGTGAGTTCATCAAGACTGATGCTTATAGAATGGAAGTTACACAGAGACCTCCCATGGCTGTCACTAATGCTGTTTCTTGGAGGAGTGAGGGTTTACAGTTTAAGAAAAACGAAGTAGGTGCTTATTTAGTAGTTTACAAGCAGGAAGCATTTTGTTTAAGTCTCCAAATGTTGATGTTTTGTTTTCCAGGTTTTCTTGGACGTGGTTGAGAGTGTAAATATCCTTGTTAACAGTAATGGGCAAATTGTGAGGTCTGATGTCGTTGGAGCACTGAAGATGCGAACATATTTGAGGTGTGTTTTCTACTGTTGTACTGTTCTAAGTCAAGTTATCAACCAAAGCGTGTTAGATCAAAATTCCCTCCTCTCTGCTTCTTAATCCATGGATTATTACAGTGGAATGCCAGAGTGTAAGCTAGGTCTGAATGATAGAGTACTGTTGGAAGCACAGGGACGAGCAACAAAAGGAAAAGCTATTGATTTGGAGGACATCAAATTTCATCAGTATGCTTTCCTCTTGATAACTCCAAACATTCTCTGACAATCATTTATCCAGACCACTATTTTACATGTTTCGTTCTTCAAAATCCAGGTGTGTTCGACTGGCTCGTTTTGAGAACGATAGGACGATATCTTTCATACCACCTGATGGGGCTTTTGATTTAATGACATATAGACTCAGTACCCAGGTTTGAAATTTGAACTATTGCGCGGGATGGTCAACCGCCTGTTTCACATAGTAAATTTCATTCTTAACTTAATTCCTGTTCAGGTTAAGCCGCTTATATGGGTCGAAGCTCAGATCGAGAGGCATTCCAGAAGTCGTGTTGAGATGCTAGTAAAAGCTAGAAGCCAGTTCAAGGAAAGAAGGTAACTAGTGATCGCGTGTGTGTGACTTTGTTTGATTTACCTTTTTAAGATAAAAAGTTTCAATAAGAGTTGCTTTTCTGCAGCACTGCAACGAATGTTGAGATCGAGTTGCCTGTACCAACTGATGCATCCAACCCCACCGTTAGAACATCTCTCGGTTCTGCCGCATATGCTCCCGAAAAAGATGCATTGGTTTGGAAAATCAAATCCTTTCCTGGGAACAAGGTAAGAGCGTATAACTTTTAACGTAAGAACTGATCATATAAAGGTTGAACGCGTTGTCATTTAAGTTTTGAAACAATGTAGGAGTATATGTTGAGAGCAGAGTTCCATCTTCCAAGTATAACCGCTGAGGAAGCCACGCCTGAGAGAAAAGCTCCTATCCGTGTTAAATTCGAGATCCCATATTTCACTGTTTCAGGAATACAGGTTAGTATATATTTATATACAGTATCAGGTGTTTTTCTATGTTTTTGCACTCATATCTGAAGGCAAACCTTAAAACTAAAGAGTCCTGATGGGTGTTAATTATGGTTATTGCAGGTTCGGTACCTAAAGGTGATTGAGAAGAGTGGGTACCAAGCTCTTCCGTGGGTGAGATATATAACTATGGCTGGTGAGTACGAACTCAGGCTCATGTAACATGAGATCTGTGTTGTTGTTTCTTTTGTTTTTATTTAAGCCATTTGTCAACGAAAGAAGAAGAGGAAAGATGGAAGAAAAGGAAAAAAAATCTTTAGCTGATGAATTTTTACGGTGAAGGTTGTTTTAGCAGCCTATATTTCTTGTGTATTGTTTCATGGTGTTTCTCTTTATGTTTTCTGTAAGCTTTTACTGACACTTTTAATCTTTGTTTAAAATTGTTAAACAACGAGCCTTTTTTTTAATGGCCACTGTGTTCTTTCTGATATTCTTTTCCTGTGGGTCCTTTGCCATGGGTTCAAACAATTTGTGTCGCGCAACAAAATTAGGAGCTTCGAAATAATGATGATGCCCAAACGTGGACTACCACTTGATAGTTGATAGTATAAACTTTCTTCTTCTACTACCAACCTAAGATACTGCAAAACGGTTAAAGAGCATTCAAGTTTGGTGGATTTTCGAGATTGTGAACCTTTTGTTCAGGCCAATTTCTCGGGCGTGTAAAGTGTTAACCTTAGATGAGTATGGTCAAAACAAAATTTCACAATCTTAGAAATCTAGAGCTGTTGACTAAACTAATTGGCAAGTAATCGAACGTTATTCCTGGAAGTCAAACTATAATCTTATTACATCCTTATCAATTCTCTCATAATAGGAATGAAGAATTGAATCATTCCTTATCAATTTCATGACATGAATTACTTGATATTGGCACGTTGACTGGAATCAAGAGACACTATTACAAATTGTTCTCTTACCTAATAAAACTTTCTCAATTCGTGTCCTTTAGTATATATACATTGTATTGACAATTACACTTAATCATAAGACAACAAGAATCACGAAAAAGTCCTTTGAGACAGCCTAACCATGAAATCATCACAAATAACTCTAGCCTGCATGTCATGCTCTCCCTTTTCGCTCTGCATCAGTGTGCGTATAGGTTTCTTCAAATATAATATACACATATATCAAATGTCTCTTTGACTTTTTTTTCCATCGTTCTTGTGTGTTCAAAATGATATTATAGGTGTGAGTATGGATGTTCAAAAGGTGGATAAATCGAACTACGGAATCAATGACAATGTACCAACGTGTTATCATGGCCCATGCCATGCTCTGGTACCTGATTGTTGGTGTTGCGAACATTTGCATCACTGTTGGTCAGGAAATACCGGCCAAAGTTATTGCAACGAACAATGTCAACTACAAGCATAATTAACACATGTTTTTAGTATTTTTTTATAATGAAAAATATATTAATGTACGAGAATAATCTATATATCTATATTAAAAGGTGAATATGCTGAGTTTTTAAGCTGTCCACGTCAGCAAATATATTCATCCAATCATAACATTTCATTTATCCACGTCTGACAGGCTTAATATAGGCTTTCGAATGGGTTTCTGCGTTTGGGTTCGACTTAATTTGTTAGGGCTTGAATTAATTCGTAAACGTTTGGGCTTCGATTAGTTCCTTACAACTCTCCTTTGTCGATGTAGTTTAGTCTCTTACACTTCTCCATCGATTGATTTCTGCAAATCACCGTTTCTTTGGAATTATAACGATTCAGTATCAATCACCGTTTCTTTACTCTTCTCTTGATGAGTGATGCTATCCTTTCAACTCTCATTGGTTCTCCTCTTATATAAAATCCTTTTGTCGAAGCTTACACAGATTCTTCATCTTCAATGATGTAACAATCCTTTAATCCTACCTCTTTAGCTCCTCGCCAACGCACTATATATCCCGTTCGTCGCAGACGTCAAGAAGTGTTATTGGGTCTGTGCAAATCAGGAGAAACAAGCGTAGAAAGAAGCGGTCGTGTAAGTACAGTGGCGATATTGATTCTCTCATCAAAAGTAGAGATTCTTTTTCTATGTTCCACGGTGGAACTTCCACCATTACTTAATACCTATTGGAACAGTTTTTACCATCGAATAGTTTGATCTGTTTCTGAAAAGATAATTAAATTTCCTCTTTTGTATGTTCCAGAACATAATGTGGGGTTTGCAGTTCATGTTGCTTTGTATGAGCAGAATGAAAAGCCTTCCTCTGATTTAGAGTAAGTTCCTGGACATGTATTTTTTCTATTGATCTTCTATATTAGTTTGGTTTCTAAGACACTAGGATAATCTTTTAATCCACGTTTTAATGAACCACATGATATATTTATGAACTTATTGTCTTACTGGTGACTGAGAATCAGTTTCAGTCCTTAGTTGTTTATATTTGCTTGATATGCAGGATGGATCCTATTCTAGAGGTCCAGTTGGAATCCATGTTGGGTAGATGAGTGAATCGAACTATTACTACCAGTTTTCAACTTTGAACAGGTCTTTCTACTTTTTGATTTTTTTGGTTTCCTATTTAGCTCTGTCTTTTGCATGTTTAAAACAAAATTGTCATAGGAGACTGAGAGTAGTCCACACTATAGTTTTCGCCAATGGTGGTGCAGATATACATATAATGCAGAGTTAGTGGTTATGAAGAACAGTGGGTTAGTCCTTAAAACTATGAAGACCGAAGGTAACAACGATCTATGATTTTGTTATATTTTCTGTTATGTCATTGTTCTCAGTAACAACGATGCACCACTGCAGTAAAAACCTTTCCTCACAAAGGAAATACACGCAACTAGCAGAGCTAACATGATCATGGAAAGTATTTGAATTTAGTGCAACTTCAATCTATGGAGAAGAAGACCAAATGGAGCTGTCAGGTCAAAGCAGCAAATCCACCTCCATATGTGTATCTGTACACAGATGCTTCAAAGAGAAGGAACTTACCAAAAATTTCAGGCCTGTCTGAAGACTAAGAGATGATAGATATGCAAGGTGCTTATGTGATGTGGCTTCCATGTGGTGTGACTGCTTATGTTGATGTGAATAAGGATGGAGGTGCTTAAAAGAAACTCCACCTCTATGGTATGCTTTTATCGTTCTTTAAACATAGTTATTGATGGCTTTCGTATGGTCGGTCAGTCAATCGTTCTTTTATCCACCATGCAGGAACATGGTGGTCCAGAATGAATCAGTCGTCGACGAAGAAGAGAACATCGTCAGGATGTGAAAGAGGAAGCTGATATGATCACATTAAAGAAGCAGAGAATGAAAGGAATGATGTTGAAGGGGATCTATAAATTTGAGGAGCTATTTATAGAAGAACACCCAACAAGAGGTCAGAGAAACCATGGAGCTATCTAATGAAAGCAAAAAAGAAGTAACATTCTTACTGGTTAGTTGATCTCAAATTCTCAACTTCCATTCCAATTAAATTAGTGAAGCTATACTTGCAACAATAATATATTACATGTGAAGTTCTAATTAGGATAGAAAGTTTCGTCATATTATAGTCTTGATTATAACTTAATCCTTGATCTCAAACTAACAGTATCTATACCCGCGAGAGCTGGTTGTTCCTCATTCAATGATTTATCTCTAACTGATTTATTTGGTTAATATATGGAGAAGAAACCAAAGCAAAACACTTGGCATATTGGCTCCCAAACCGAACTCCAAGAAGGATGGCTACCTCAACGGTCTCCTAGCTTTCACAAGTACCATTGGGGATTGAACTGAAGACTGCTGACTCCTTTCACTGCCACCTCTCTCCTCTGATCTCAGACAAGATATTCAACATATTATCTATCCTAATAGAGGATGTTGAGTTCTTGATTTTGGCATGTGATGGCATATGGTTTCAAGCCAGAATTCAGTTTGTAACGTAAGGCAAGAACTGAGGAGGCCGCAAGGGAGAATATTTCACTCGGGCTGCACAGTACAAGCCTCTCATTTTTTATTAAAACCTTACATTTCATAAAAAAATACAGTAGGAGCTACAACTCATGTGAATTTTCGTGACAAGGTACAAACCTTACTTTTCATAAGAATATACAAGGTACAAATCCATAAATCAACACACAGCCATTAAAAATATATGTTAAGACTAATAATTGGAAACTATATGTAAAGCTTTATCTAACAGGAAAAAAAACTTTAAAATTGTAAGACATTCAAATTTTTGTCAGTTGGTTATATTAGTTACTTTGAAGATTGCAGGATGCATTCATGAAACCGGAAAGATTAAAACCAGTAATCTTATTAAAACCTTGAAACGATAAATTCAGTTTTATGTTTATAAATGAAAAATCAACTTGAACTGTTTTCCTGTGTTGTATGAATTTGCAGCTCTAGATTCTGTCACTATAGGGAACCGATACATCCACTCTTGCCTCGGGTACTTCTATAATGATCTCGATGTTAGTCTTATCTGAACAGAGAGAAGACTGCCCATTTACCAAATAATTTTGGAAGAGAAGCACTCCTCTATGCACGAGACGCGTCACACCTTTGGTAGAACGGATCTGCTTCTCTTGGTGCGTTTCACGTAGGTGTGGTCAAGACTCTGGTCGAGCACAAGCTCTTACCTCGGATCATCGGTGGCTCTAGCGTAGGCTCCATAATATGCTCGGTCGTTGCCTCAAGATCCTGGCCAGAACTGCAAAGCTTCTTCGAGAACTCTCTGCAGTCCTTGCAGTTCTTTGACCAGAGGCGTTTTCACGATCGTGAAACGAGTCATGACGCAAGGTATGCATAAGAACCTCACGTTCCAAGAGGCTTATGATCTAACGGGGAGGATACTTGGGATAATGGTTTGCTCACCAAGAAAGCATGAGCCTCCTCGGTGTCTTAACTATTTTACGTCGTCTCATGCTGTTATATGGAGCGCGGTGACTGCTTCTTGTGCCTTTCCTGGTCTCTTTGAGGCTCAGGAACTGATGGCTAAAGATAGAAGTGGAGAGATCGTGCCGTATCATCCGCATTTTAACTAAAGGTTTCTTAGCCTTGACGTCTACATTTCAAATGCATTCACATTTGTGATTTTGAACAAGTTCTTCTGTGGTTCAATTAGCAGACTGAACGAGGAGATTAAAGGCTTTGTGAAATCTGGCTTCTCGGTTGTCCTTAATATGGTTCTTTGCGTGCCAACCATGCGGTTGAATGTTGTACACAGGGAGAGAAATAAATACCATGTTTAGGTCATCTAGCAGAGATTACAATAGTGAGTCTCACAATAACATTTTTCTTTGGAAGTCGCTGAATTTTTTTTTTCTAACCTCCCTTACATGACAATGTTTTCTATATATAGAGGAAGACAAGCGTTAGAATCACAAGCCAAAGATCCAAATCTGAGTCAGTCAATGCATTTCTCTGCTTTATTTACCTTCAGCATATACAAACTTCACGAAAAACTCTAATTTAAGACACTTTTCCCTATCTACACAGATACTAGGTCAGAGATCCAACCAGATTCAGACAAGGCCAGCCAGAGTTTGGTTCTTGGCTCATGCTTGGAGGCAGCGCACAGAGACACAGCGAAAATAATTCTTTAACTGGACACTAGACAACATTCAAAGTATTTTCTCTGTATTAACCTCCAAAATGAAACTAACTCACCTATGAAATTTTATCACTTCCGCCAGCCTCTTCTTACTTCTTTCATATTTTTTTCGGCAAAGAGGAATGTGTAGAGTAAGTGAATGAATCTCAAATATGCTGAAGAGATTTTCAATGCAACCACCGTGAAGGATGTTGTGGTTTACAATGCAATGGTTGAGGTTGTAAGCCGATCAGTTGAAACTATATTTTGTGTGGTAAATAAGAGGATAAAAGGAAATATTTACAAAAGTGATGATTAATAAACATTTTGTATTATTCGGTTGATGATTATTAAAATGTTTGATGATTTGTGGGTTTGTGTTTCTGTCAAATGAGACAACGTAAAAATAAATGTTGGACTTTATATAAATTTAGATATATAAAAATTATTGGTCCATAAATTTAACAATATAAAAAATTCAGCGCGTTTAGTGTTGGAAAAATGTTTGACTTTACATCTAAATCATGTTTGGTTTAGTTCGGTTTTCGGTTAGTTGAGCTTCAAATATTTTTATTAAAGTTTTTGGTCTTGCAGTTAATTCAGTTAAATTTCAGATTTAAATTTAATATAATTCAAATAATTTGGTTTACTTTAGTTTAGATAAGTTCGGTTCAGAATTTCAGTTAAGATTAATACTGTTTACAGTTTTGTTTCTTCAAAAAACTAAACTAACCGAACCGAACCAAACCAAAAACTATTTTTTTAGTTGCCGAACTGAACCAAACCAAACTAACCAAAAACTTAATTTTCTGGGTTTGTTTGATTGCGAAAGTCTGGTTTGGGTAATAACCGTAAGCCTAAACATATATAATCTCAATTTCTTTTAACCAAAATCTTAAAAAAAAAATCATTAAAATCCTTCATATGTAACACAACTAAATTTTGTGATTTAGATATACATTAAATGCTTTCAAAACTTTTGATAGTAATTAGCCTCTTCTAACACTTTGAAAATTTCAATATAAAGCTACTAATAAAAAGCTGAAACAATTACTATGAAAATTAATTACCAAGAAAAATAATAATAATAAATTTAAAGAAACAACAAACAAAGAAAAATTGTCTAAAGAATTTATCAAGAATCCAAACATATAGAAACAGGTTAAAACAAAAAGTACTAATTAAAACAGAATTTTTCATATACGTATCATCTTATAAATTTATAACTACGATTATTCTTCGGTGATAACCTATAAAATTATAGTAACATGACTGAATTGGGATATCCTCTGTCAAAGAACATACGGCTAAATTACTTTTATATTCTTATATCGCTAAAGTTATAAGAATATAATATACTTTTAATTATTTAGCTATTAAATATTTTAGAGTTGAAATAATGATATATTAATAAAATCATATTACAAATAATGTATATAGTATTTAAATGTATGACTAAAATAAAAATAATTGTAAAGAAAATTAATAAAGATAAAGAATAATGTTTATATTTTTTGTAATTTTTTAATGGAGACATTGAATGAAAGTTGTTAAATGCTTCAGTACTAAAAATAATATCTTATTTCAAAAACACAATAGACATTATAACTAACTTTAGAAAAGATTTATAGGAAGACAGTCTTCAACATATGTACTTATGATAATTATTAGTTTATCGAGTTAAGAAATAACAAAGTAATAATTAAGTTACCCGTCTACTTTTTGTGCTAATATATTATATAATTTTTGGTTGTGTTACGTAAAATGTTTAAAATTTTCACATAATTTTGAAAATTAAAAAAAAAAATTGGTAACTAAAAATTTAATGTATTTAAACGTATTTTCCGCGCGTAGCGCGGACAATGGCTCTAGTTTTTCTAATAATAACTTTTAAAACGTTAAGATGCATTCTAGCTGTATATCGTTTTCATAGAAATTTTTATTTTAAAATTTAATGACAAAATGATGTAAAACCCTTGATAAACCTATTCAGTTTTCAAACTTCTCCAAGCAGTCTACATAAAGTGACTAAGCAAAACTTAACTACGATGCCTTTTATTTTTGTCCGAATATGGGAATATACACTTCCTCCTGTTAGAATACAGTGAACTTGCTGACAAATTCTATTTCACTGAAACACACGCTAAGAAATCATGTCTCATGTGTTTTTTTGGCGCAACTTCAAACTTTCCATAAGCCAACAATTAATACATACAATGTTTGTCCTCCAAGATATAAGGTTCAACCAACTTGGCACCATAGAATATAATTTAGAGATGTTATTCTCAAAAGCAATTAATCTCCTTTGCAGTTCTATCTGCCACTCTATTCCCTTCTCGCCGAATGAAAACCACCCTACAGTAGTTAGATTTATCCTAGTCACTTTCAATAACACATGAGACATGAAGAATAGGAAAAATAGCTGTTGTGAAAAGTTAAATCAAAGTTACATATGTTGATCAAAAGAGGAAAGGTTGGGGAGACTCGAGCGCAAGTGTTGACAACCAGCAATACTTAGCATGAAACATTTTGAGAGTAAACTCTTTGGAGGGTGTATTGAATCTGAAATTTGAAGTGATTTGATTTATAATGAGTTTGTAGATGATTGCAGGAGAATTGGAAAATTTGGAGTGATTTTGTTAAAACACTCTAGAATCTCATCTAAAACAGTGAGATTTGGATTTTGATTTTTATAACTAAAGAACTCCCCTAAAACACTCTAGAAACATTTAAAGTACTCTGAAATCTCTAACTTAAATTTTGTTCAATAACAATAGATTTTAGAGTGTTTTGTGAAATGACAAGTTCAATAACACTGGATTTTAAAGTGTTTTTAAAAATTCATGTTTGAATAACAGTGGATTTATCATTTCAACACAAATCACTTCAAACTCTTAGTTGAATACACCCCCCTTTATGTTTTTCTTGTTGATTCTTGAAGTTCTTTTTTTTTAGTATTTGCCCATCCTCCCTATTTTTTCTCTCTATTTTTTTTTTTAAATATATCTGGAATGTAAGGTATCAACCACCTATTGATATAATATGGATAAATTTTATTTCTGAAAGTTATCATATCACTGAAATTAGCATAAGAAAATAGAAAATATAATTAATCTAATAGCAATAATTACATAAGATAAATATAATTAATTATACCCAGTGGCGTTTACACGACGAATGATGATCAACAAACAGCTCCTCAAAATAAAAACAACAAATAAAACTCATTTTTCATTAGTTAAGATTGTTTGTTTTCCTTTTCATTTTGAAGAAATTAATCAGTTTTTCTTTTTGAAAATAATAGCAAATGTTTGTCATTTGATCATCTAATCAAGGTAGACAACGTCAAGCCATTGCTGCCAATTTTCCTCAAATCAACTGCTGCATTTTGGACCGTATTAACCTGACCCTTGTCAATGAACCCCTCAACACATACACCGTAATCAGAAACAGCCGCTGTTAAAAATGTGTTCATCGCCATTATATTACGTTTCCTTATGCTCTTCCTCGCGTTTGCCAAATTATATAGCGCGTCGGTGAACGTTTCATAACATGTCGTGATCTCTTGGTTACCGCTTTTGTACCTGGCCGCTTCAGTCAAAGCCAGCTTTGTCTTAACCTCCAAAGCTTGTATGGTTTGGTGTGTGGCTCTTCTTGGGTTCCTGACACGCTTCACCAAAGGCTGACACAGAGATGGGTACGGGGTGTGAGAGCAAAGGTTCATCATACGTGATGCCTCCGCGACTTGGCTGGAAAAGAGGAAGATCAATACGGCGGCGGAGGCCACGACAGCCGCAAAACGCAGCTGGAAAGTGTCGCGACCCGCCATTTTATTTGTTTGATTTAACCCTTTTTAGTTGAATTGAGAAAAATTAGCCGAGACAATTTTTGTGTCGGGACTATTGTTGTTTATATAGAAAAGTTAATTTTTTTTCTTTTGTTTTGAAATGGTTGGTGGTGCGCATTTTGCGCTTAATCCGTTTCTATTTTGTAGTTTTTACAGATTTAAACGTAATCTAAGGTTTGTCTTGTTTTAAAGAGACTATCTTCGTAATCTTTCTTTTTAAAAAATATGGAATCATAGGCTCTTTGATACATAAGTGGACTAGTTTATATACCACACAATAAGTTAACACAAATATTATTAACATCTAATCAGCTAGATGTTGGTATATACATTAGCAATTGTGTGGGATGAACGTCATATTTAAAAATAAATGTTATATATTATTATTTATTTTTGTTCATTTATGTATTATGTAAGATCCAAATGAATTGTAATAAAATCAAATGTGCATATACAGTAAAAAGAGATTCATTTTCGTCTCGGATTATGAAATTCAGCTACTGAATCCATCACAGATTCACAGGTGAAAATAAGAAATCCATTCTGGGAGGAAGCTATAGAGAGAGAGATTATTTGCTCAAAAAAAAAGAGAGAGAGATTATTTGCTCAAAAAAAAGAGAGAGAGATTCTTACCGTATGAATATCTCAGGAACCACTATTTACAAACTCATTTTGATGTTGAACTTTTTTATTTGCATAATGATCTCTAATATTTTTTTTAAAAAAACTTTATTTTAAGCATAAACATAATATTTACACAAAATGTTGCTCTTAAAAATCTTATATAACACATATATACTGGTTAAATTTTTTATACTTATAATTTGATAATGATAAATATAAAAAATAATAAAAGTTAACATCAAAAATACATAACTAATACAAACAACATATATAGAACATGTTTTGATTGATAATGTGTGGAAAAATATATTAACTATTGTTTAAATATTTTTTTTACTTTTGTATTGTATGTGTGTATGTAACTTTGTTAATATAATAAATAGTGTGTATTAATAAAGATATATTTTACTTTAATATCTAAATTTTAAAATAAGAAAACAAAATTTATATTCTATCAGATAAAAGATGTTATTTGTAAAGAAGTTGAAAATAAATATAATAAAAATTGAGGGAATAAATGAAGAAAATCATTAGAAAAAATCGCTTCATTTTGAGGAAAAATCGAAAAAAAAAAATCATTAGAGCGGTTTTATGGTAAACTAAAAACGTGGAATAAAAATGCTAAACAGTAATACATAGCTATTTGAAAGGTTAGATCTTAAAGTATTTGTTGTTGTCAAGTCGAATATTAAGTCTTTAGATTTTACTATTTACAAATACGACACAAGTAACAAATATAACAAAATAGCCATTTAGTTTACTTGTTTTGTGATAGAAATTAAATGATAATTAAACCATTTAGTTTACCTGTTTCCTTTATATAAGAAAATAAAAACTGAAAAATATGTTCATATTGAAATATTTATATAATTTTTCATTATTCTTAATAGGTAAATTATTTTGCTTAAAATTCCAAATTGAGTAAATTTTTTCGTAATTCTTTTTAATAGAATATTATCTATATAGCAACTAATTCTTAAGAATTCAGAAATACTTTTAAATAAATTATAAATACTTGTAAGGAATAAGTATTCGAACAGTCAAGTAATTTGTAACTAATATATCTTTGGACAATTTGAAATAATAACTAGGCATTTTTGATAGGTCAAATACAAATCCAAAACTTTATTATTGGATTAAAACAAATCAAAAATCAAATATACTTAAAAACCAAGTATTCAGCTTGCACCTACCATTAGTCATTTGTAGATAAGATTGATGGTGGAATCCAGTAACATATTTCTATTATAGCTCTTTTCATTTAATTATTTACATAGTTATTTTAGTATTTAGCTATTGTTTAGAAACAAAATCTAAAATGATTCATATCTATTTGTTTTCATTGTAATTAATACTAGGAAAGTTTTACAGTTTTAAAAATGTGGTTTTAAACAGGGAAAGACAGTTGTTAAAATACAGGTAAGCGTGGTCCACAATAGGAATCACTTCCCTATTACCCTAAACACCATTTAATACACACCCATATCTACTTATTAACAATTACTACTAAATGTTGAATAACTAGAAAAGAAACAAACAATTAATAAATGATTATCTCTTAATTTGACTCTTTAAATTTTGTATTTATGATTAGCATAAGAGATGATGTTTTTAGTCACCCTTTTGCTTCCTTCTCCTCAACGTTGGTTGAGCCAACTCCTTTCTCTCTTCTCATCTCTCAAAGAATACACAAAAGACAGATACTCTTGCAATGGTTGTTCACTCAAAGGAGGAGAAGAAAGAACAAGTTCAACAGCAGGAGCAGAATCTCGACCCTGAAAACCCTGAAGCCGAATCTTCTCGATTCTTCTGTGGGAGCTTTTGCTCTGCCCTGTCGCGTCTGTTTAGTCTAACATGTCTCATCTTTTTGGTCCTTAGCGTTGCGACTCTCCTTTCAGCAATCTTCTGGTTATTCCCGCGTCGATCGCTGCCTAGACACCATGCCGATGATATAGTTCATCTCAATGGTGTGAGACCCTCTCTTTCAACGCAAGTCTGTCTTTTTTTTTCCTCATTTACAAAGTTTTAAGTTAAAGGTTGAGATTTGCTCAAAAAAAAAAAGTTAAAGGTTGAGACTTTAAGTACAGAAGCTATCTCTGGTTTATATATATATATTGTTACTCCTTTAGTTAGAGCCTTAAAGGTGGAGACTTTAATTTAAGTACAGAAGCTATCTTTGATTATATTCTCACTAGTCTTACAAACAGTAGTGAAGCAGTTTCTCAGTTTTAATTGCATATTCTAATTTCATTTCAAGTAGGATCACACGTTTTAACCGGTGAAAGATGTTATATGATGACACACTATTATCTCAATGCTCCCAAGTTTTTTTTATCTGTCTTACATTGTCATCTTCTTTGTCTGAAACCAGCATCAGTACAAGCATGCTTTAGACTTCATAAACCAGCTTCTGAGCTCATTTCCCATAAAGGAAAACTAGAGATGGATATCTTTTCGAGTATACATCTTAGGAACAACACCAAGGTATGTATGTATATTCTTAGATTCAAAACTTATGCAGCATACACATGTTTATAGCTCTAATATCTATTTATTGTTTGAACTTGAGCAGGTGACTGTTCTGTCTCTGCATCAGTCAGATGCATCTAACTTCACTGATGTCAAGTTTGGTGTTCTTCCTGTCCCTACTAACCATACATTAAGAAAAGACTCGTTAACTTCACTGCGGTCTTCTTTCGTTAACCTCTTTGCTCAAAGATCGACTCTGAATCTAACCACATCAGCTCTCGGGAAGCCAACTTCTTTTCAGGTTCTGAAGTTCCCTGGTGG
Organism: Hirschfeldia incana; assembly: GCA_026261945.1. Lineage (NCBI taxonomy): Eukaryota > Viridiplantae > Streptophyta > Magnoliopsida > Brassicales > Brassicaceae > Hirschfeldia > Hirschfeldia incana. The sequence continues at coordinate 116,301 of JABCMI010000139.1, read as the reverse complement.
AATAACCGTGGATCCTCTGGGACTTGAACCTGTCTCTGGACTACTAGAGCTTATGTTCAGCTTCACCCTCGACTTCTCCTTGTCCGCGATACAAGACAAAGTGGACCTGCTAAAGACTCAGCTCGAGCTTGTGTTGGACTTGGAGCTGTTTGAGAGTTTTCGTGTAGTTCTAACTAATCATAAAGGCTCTACAATATCTCCTCCGGTAACTGTTCGGGGTTGTGTTTTCTCAACCATGACAACTATGGAAAGCCATATTCAGCAGAGATTCGACAACCATCTTGCTCAGCTCCCTGCTAAAAATTTCGGTTTAGACAACTCAATTTTTGGTGAAGTCAAGAATGTTACATTCACAGCTTACCCGGAAGGAAAAGTTCTTGATTCTGATTCGGTATTGGTAACAACTAACGTCAACTTCTTGACATGAAGCTTCTTACCAAACTGGGCAAAAGCAGTTTTCTCTTTTCCTTTTTATGTAGTTAATATATCTCAATTGGCAAAGGAAGAAAACTTGTGTGAATGTTTCTTGTCTTACTAGCTAAGTAGCGGTGATAAAATGTATAAATAAAGATTGGTGATTAGCCGCAGCCTCTTCTAAGTCATTTATTGCAGTATCTTTTTAGCTTTAGAACTAAATTCTTCATTCTAATGAGATGCAGCTTGAGTGCACTTGTTACTATTATATATACTTACTTGAAACAATACAAAAGAGAGACTTATAAGATTCTGTATATTGAGTTTACATATGTTCTTTGAACTGATTTAGCTCTTCTTCTAGCTTCTTGATGACTTCATCTTTCTCTGCAAGAGTTTCTAGTAGTGTTCTGTTCTCTCTACTAAGATTTTGAAACTGGTTGATGATTCCATCTATCTGCACTTCAATGGCTTCATCGCTAAGCTCGAACGCAGTTTCCACAACCCTCAGAACCCGCCACAAACTCACCACCACGATGAAACCTGTCCCTTTCCTGTCAAGAAACACCTGGAGAACCAGTGCTATGATCGAAACCGCACCATCCATCACACAGCCAGGTTGTCTGAAAAACGATTTTCCTATAGCAACAGCTAGAGCCATGGACTTGATGGCGAGGATGCTCAGAATGGCGGTACCTCCCCAACGGAACCATTCATCCTTGTTTGACGTCTTCTTGACTGATGTGCAGGAGAGGAGAGAGGAAGATAGTTCGAGGGACATTAAGAGAATGTCGAGAGAGAGCAAGATGATGGTGAAAAGGTGAATTTGGTATGACTCCAGAAACACAGATAAAGTGATTCTCCACTGTGGTCCGATGGAGGTGAGATCTTGTTGATGTTGTTTCGGGGAGAAGAGGCAAAGTTGTCTCCATTTTTGCCGTCTGCACCAACTCTTGATCAGGTTTTGGATAGAGAATTCAACATTTTCAAGTGGTCCGGTGCTGATGGAAGTCATGGAAAGATGAAATTGTAGATGGTTGTGGATATGATGAGCGTTGAAGGAAGGCAATCATTTTTAATGAGTTGAGAAAATCCAAGTTTTCTGGGAAAGATTACTTGAAAGGAAAGTAAGCTTGAAATATGATGCAAGTTACCCTTTTTTAGGGATGATGATAGAAAAAGCCTAGTTTACTTCTGCTGGCATTGTTTCATATAATTATGATGGGAAACTACAAATAGTACATGTTACAAAATATATTACCTGAACAAGAATTAGTAAAACATATACCAAACTCAGAGGAACTGTTCATTACATACTAGTTTACGCATCAGCAAAGGGCTTTGGAGTTCCATCAATCCATGCCCGAACTCTATTATGAATTTCAAGTGAATCTTATGTTGTAGTGAAGGCCAAAGAGCTTTTACCTTGGCCTCACGCGGCTTGTAGTTCATTCTTCTCAAAGCACAAGTCTTCTACCAGCGCCGATTGTCAAATCTCGTGTGTGTCCAGGAGCGGTGTCTGCAGTTGATAAACCCTTGGGTGCCTGTGTCACGTCGATCACGGAAACATTTCCACGTACCATGTACTTGTGCTATTTTCTTTAGCATCCGTCCAAATCCAGCTTTCCCCATCAAATTCTCGGCTCCTGCTTTAGGTGGATGCTTGGTTGGATGGTGTATGATCTTGGCTGTGAGACAAGGAAAATAATACATTTAACATCAAACCTGACCAGCTCCCAAGAGAAAATGCTCAGACATTAAAGTTTTCTTTGTTTTTCCTTAAGTATGTTTTCTCTAAAAACGATTATTTCCCTAGATTCATCCTGATAAGGCACCAATTAAGTTCCTCAACATTGATGCATGGACAAAGAGTTTGTTCAAGAATACACCAATGCATGTAGATTATATCAAACTCATCAGTACTTCTAGGGTTATATTGTTAGAGGCCACAGAGAGAACAATGATTAGCTACTTCATTCCATACCGTCAGTAGTTCTCATATGTTAGCACTAAGGACATTGATCTACTACAACAAAATATGACCTTACCTGTGTTGTACTCGAAAATAAACGGCTGGCAAGATCATCGTTTACTGAAACAGGTAGAGGCAGCATCCGACTCATGATACCAGGCATCTCCTTCATGCTACAGAAGAAACTAAGATTTAGCCACTGAAGCTTTTATTCATAACTAGGAAAAGAAGACAGATGACATGTTTCAGTTGTGAAAACTGATATCTGCTATTAGATTCACATACTTAGTCAGAATGGCGTTGATGTTATTTCTTGCCTGATAAAAGAGGCTGATGTTATCCTGCAGCTGTTTACACAAAAGTTAGGATCTGTTTGTGAATTGCATTGTAAAAGGATAACAAAGAACCGGACCAAACAGTATCATCTTTTTAAAAAAACAACTGGTCATGTGGGATATCTGGTATACGATGTTCAACCTAACTTTTCTGATAATTCTAATCCGCCAAACTTCTCGTGCACAAACTAAAGTTACCTTGTACGTAGAGAGGTTGTAAGAGATTTGACTAAAGGCTTGAGCGTTTTGCTGTAGAAGATTCATTACTACGTCATTTGGACCTGAGACGAAGAGTTCAACAAAGGTGTCAAACTGATAATTTTATTTTTAAAGACCACACAACCCAGGAGAAGAGCAAAGAATTAAAAGAGCACTAAACCTTCAAAAGGCATACGTGTAGTGTGGCACATATCGTTCATGACATATAAAGCATTTTGTTGTGGAACATTGGCTAGCATGTTCAGTTCTGGGGATGTATCCACCACCTTACCATGAAGAAGCATGGTCTTTAGAACCAAGTTCAAAAGCATATTGATTTACAGAGTTTCCCAAGTAAAATTATATGCAACATATGAGATCAAACACATAATAAATTTACCCCTTTATCAAAATGTCCTAAACTCACAAGCTTAGATACTGATGCTAAAGTTATACTGCTAATACTTCTCCTTTAGTTGAATCTTCATTGTCTTATGCCAATCATTTATTGCTAAACAGCTTGATGAACAATAAAAACCTATTGTGCTATCTTTTTCTTTAATCAAGAACTAAGTATGCTTATGCTCCCGTTAGGCCACTTATCTTCACAAATTTATTAGACTGTAAATTATTTAAGTTAGACACACGAAAGGCTTAGGTGGGCAAGCCTACCTTTCTATTGCTGATGTTCTTCCCAGCACTAGTTTCTGCTCTTTTTCTTCGTTTTCGCTGTGAGAACAGATGCGCGTATTAGCCAACAAAGTTAGAGATAATGATAAATCTCTAATACAAGAGATAAAATAAAGCAAACAAGCACTAATGAATATAAAAAAGGACTTTGGGAACTTTATGCTTGATTGCATCATATATCTGATTGAAGACTCACAAGTGTGAAACATGAGCGAGAAGGTAACACAATGATGATAAAAGATATTATTTCATTAAATCATTTTGTTTCACTTTATCATGCAAACATTTAGCCTCATGCTGTAACCATATGTTGTGGGCAAAATAATAGAAAGAACTCCTGTCATTAACATCTATTCAAAGATAATATGCCAAACATAGATCTCCCAAGCTCCAAAAAGTATAGGGATCACTGCCATCACTCATTAAAGCACCATCATTTTTCAGTATCCTACATAAATCCTTTTTAATAAAACTTTAGGCCTATTTCCTTTTCAAACAATTCGCTCCACAATCATGGACTCCAAAGCTAATATACAAAGACAGGTCTAGCGTCAGCAAAACTTGTCATTTTCACTTTTTTGCTCATCCTTTACTGGACTTTAAGCAATCTTTACGACATGGCAGGGTGGGTTTCCATCAATAAAACCTATAGCTTTTTTTTTGTAGGACTTTATCTTTATCAGAAAGCACAGACGCAAAGTTGCATCATCATGCTGATTCCCTCATATTTAGCATATGCTTTATAAGCAGTGATAAAAATATCTCTAGGATCACTACTAATCTTCCATGACAGCCACATACCATTTGAAAAAAGAAAAAGGAATGCTAGAAACTTCCTAAGTATTTCTTCTCTAGCATTAGAAATATCCGTGGTAACTTTTCTTCTCATATAAGCAAAAAGGCACATGAACAGCATGAAGTATGCAGAGAACTTACCGTCATCCATCTACACCTCAACGCTACATCCCTTACAGTTTTATCCGGTAGAGCTGCAGCGATCTTTACATACTTTGAAATTTTGGGTTCCTCTTTTAATCTACAAACAGAGAAAAAGATAAAGATGCCATGCATGAAGACCAACCAACACAATACAAAGCAACAACCTACAGACTCTAGTCTCTAGAAAACCCCAACATAACATAGAAAAAACAACATCAACTATAGAGAATAATTCTATGGAGAAATGACTTGCTTAGAGGATCAACCTGAAATGGCTAATGGTCTCATGTCCACAGATAACAAATATTCATTTTATTTTAAAGTTTTCATTGAAAGTCACAAAGGGCGATAATACTTTGTATTCCAAACGAACAAAGGAACATACATACTTTTAATAATAGCCCATCATGGAGAAAGAATATAATGTGCTCACTGCTTCTCATAAAAACAATTCCCAAAATTCTGATCATAGTACGAAAAAAGCTAAAGAATTTATAAAAGTATTTGCAAATGGAAAGAAATATCCAGAATAATATATCAAGCGCATAAGAAGGAGAAGAAGATAACATACTTTGCAAGACCGTTCTCCAATACATACTGCTCCTCAACTGACCAATCCATGACCAAAGCAGCTTCAGGTTTGATACCGTAGTTCGCCGGGAATATAAGACCGGTGGTGGTGCTGGTGCTCGGCGGAACAGAGTGGTTATCCATTGGAATCATCCGCGTTGAGGGATAGTGAAATGAATCTGATTAGCTATTCAAAACATATTGAGTTTAGGGATTTAGCTACTCAAAACTTTCAGAGAAACCAATAGAGATTAATGAAAGAACAAACCTTTGGAGGAGCATCAGAATGGGGATTCACCGGAAGCTATAGATGTCCGTCCTCGATAAGTGCCCTAATCCGCACCGGTGGTGTCACAATTAGATATGGAACCGATAAAGAGAGAGAGACGCTGCAAATAGGTTGCGAACACCGCCTGAGATACTCCGGCGAGCAGCTGAGCAGAGGATTGAGAGACGATGAGAGGCGAGCGAGTAAGAGCAGAGGTTGACAGCAAATTGAAAATTCCAATGGAAGAAAGTCGGGAGAAAGAGAGAGAGTGAAGTAGCAGTAAGTGTTGGTTTTTGTTTTGTTCTTTGCTTTTGCACAAACACACTGTCTTGTTGTCTTCTTATGCTTTGCTCTCTTTATTTATTTGGCCCACTTGTTGACAAGAAATATATATATATATATTTCGCCAGTTTTTTTATTTTATTTTATTCCTTGGTATACTAATAACTGGGGGTGGAGCTCCGCGCAAGCGCGGATCGTTGACGTTTGTGTTGCTCTATTTCAGTATGTTCATACGATGATTTGTTTGTGATTTTTGTGTGTTTACTGTGGTTATTAATTTTCAAAGATATATATTGTAATAGGGTTGAGGGGTAGTGATAAACTCTGATACATATTTTCTGCCGTTGGTGTAGCGTATGCTTTGCTAGAAAACCACATTGTACTGTTTGGATCTTCGTTGGGGCTTAAGCCAATTCAAAAAAAAGAATCTTTTCGTCTTTTGTGGAGCTGGGAAAAGATTTTCTAATTTTTCATGAGGTGCATGTGTTTCATTGTGTTATTTTGGTTGATATATTAAGTTCGGGTGTAGCTGTATTGGTGAGAATTGGTTATTTTTTGCTTGTTTCTTCTAGCTGTAAACAGTAGTTTGCAACATCTTTGTTTTTTCTCTTGAGTGACAAATTTTGTTTAATACTTTTTATATTGTTTTTTAACCATTCTTTGAATTGGATTTCTAGACCACCAAAAACCTATAATGAAGATGATATCGGGTTCCTTGATAAACTGAAATGGCTAGCAATCGTTCTATTGCAAGCTTATTCACTATTTGCATGTTTGTTCAATGTATCTCGTAAATCATGTATATACCATGACCTTTATAATTTTGAAAATCATTGATGGGTTGATATTTATAAGCACTTTACAATTTAAGAGTTAAAAAAGTGTTGACTATCAGTCTGCATTTTGATTTTTCGAATAAGAGATAAGAAAGGCAATTAACACATGACGATTAAAAAACACTTGTGTAGTTGTTAATTTTACGATGGAGTAAACTTTGGTAGTAATGTTGTTGTTAAACTTGTGTGGATAAATATTAAAGTTTTAATAGATTCTCATATAATTTTTTTAGGAAAGTTGCTAATATAGTTCAGGAGATGTATGTTAGAGGATTGTATTTAATCAAATGCCTACAAATATTAGAATCTTAAATTGTATAAAACGGTGCAATAATAATATTACATATGTGTGTAAATAAGTTATTTTGAGTTAAACTCAAACAAATGTATATAAATCAGTTATATGTATATAAATCAATTAAAATAGTTTGTTTACTTTTTGGTTTGATTTAGTTTTGAATCATTTTTGATAAAGTAAGTAGTCTAAATAGGTGGTGATCATTTTAGTTAACATGTTACTTTTTAATGTATAAGGTGATGGTGGTTTTAAAATTGGTTGAGTTGTAAACAATGTCTGTTTCAGTATTGTAAGCCCATTAATTAGTGAGGTTTTAAAATGGGTTATTGTTAGCCCATTAATTAGTAGCCCTAAATATTCCGGTGTAAATGACAACTTTTCATTTGCTTTGTGTAAAATAGAGGCGACATTTTTTAAAGAATACGACATGGATAATGTCTTAAGGACCATAGATAGCTACACTTTGTACATAACACAATAATATATACATATAATAATAAAACACTTTATTAAATATAACGCAATAATATATACATACCTAGAAAAATAGTCAAGGTGGGATTTTTTTAACAGAAATAACAAATGAATTTCTATGAGCTCCTCTCAGGTCTATGTGAACTCTCTTGATCCGTCCAAAAAGTTGCGTTTCTTTTTCATTGGTTTTTCCTGTAGTTATCAGCTGTGTAAACGATTTTGTTCGCCTCCTCCTCCTTGAAACTATTAGTGAGTTCTAATTCAAATTTGAAGTATGAGAAATTAGTGAATCCCTCCATGGCGTACATGTCTTAGCGGACAACTACAAAAAGTAAAAAAAATGAACAAAAAAAAGTTATACTAATCAAGTTTTCAGTAGGACTATGAAATTCTATCAATTTAAAGAGTTTTAATGATATGTGACTGAATAGAGCAGTTTAGAGTGTAATGGTTTATCATCGGATGTGAGAGTTAAGCGACAAAGTGGGAGAATCATAGACCATATTCAGAGACTGTGCAAAAGAATAGATGATTATGAAGTTTTTTTGGGTATGTCTGACGTATCAGCATTACCTTTTAAATGTTATGTAGAAACTAAATGTCATAGGCCGCAAGTTAAGTTAAAAGGACTCAACAATCATTAATTCATTACATAATCACGTTCGAAAACTCACTACCGAAGACCGTAAAATCACCGGAAAAACGTAATTCAGACACCAACGATGATGATTTATACTGACTCAATCCTAAAATCGAAATTCTTAAAAACTTATTTTTTCACTCATTTCATCTTATAATCGAGTAGTATATGAAAATGGAAAAAACGAAAAAACTAATGTATAACTCTTGAAAAATAATAAGCTCTCAGAGTCAATATTGCAGAAAGTCTAAAAGTATAAAGAGAAAGACGACTTATAAAAATCATAATTGTCTTTTATTAAATTTAATCATAAAAAAATGCAAAAGCACATGTTTTCTATTCGAACATAAACCACTGCACTAAGTGATATTTTGTGATATTCATATGAATGCATATTATCTTAAAACAAAAATATAAAGATGGGTCCCACAAACATTTAATAAAATCTGATGTGGATATATTAAGAAGAGAGGAAAGTGCCTCATTATATATATGATTTATGTTTTAGATTTTTTTTTATAATTGAAAGATAGATATTTTAAAACGCAATTAGTATATTTATCTTTAAGCTAAGAGAATAAATAAAATGTAAAAATATGAATACTGAAACTTTACGGATAAAAAGAGCAATTCTAATAAATATATTACTTTTAAGTTTTTATCACAAAAAATCAGTGAAAAAATAACCAAAATGTTTTATTTAAAAGATAAAATAACATTATATCATTGATATATAAACACAAATAAATAAATAAATAAATTATAGTTTCGAATTATATGTTTTAAATTCAGTTTTTATAAATTTATTTGTTTCAATGTTTTCATAATTCTTTTTATTTTATTTTATAAAATTTTAAATTTCAATCTCAAAAATCCAATCATTAACTTTGTACCGCAAGATTTATATTATTTAATTCATCGAAAGGGTATATTTATATTTGTAGTAAAATATTTTGGTCTTTTTTATTCTTATATGCAATATTCGTGGCGAAAAAAACTTTTAAAATTATGTTAAGATATTTTTTTAAAAGATTATTCATTGTTTTTTAATGTGTTGGATAGTCAAAACATCAAAGATTTATATCCAGGTAGATTATTATCTTTGCTTTAGTCATGAGAACATTTATATCCAGGTAGATCAAACATCAAACAGTTTTCCTACAATTTTTATGTTTATTCTTTTTGATAAATTGAATGCTTTTCGACAATTTTTTTTTTGTATAAACCAATAAATCTTTTGCTTCGATGATATCTTGGGCATCAATATCTAGATACAAGATATCAAATCTAGATTTGATTCAAGATCTTCATATATTTGTTTTTTTTTTAAAAAAGAGTTCATTATTCGATTGTAACAAATATCTAATGGTCAAATTTCCTATATTAGTAGTGGTGGTGGCCATCAGTCCCCATGGCATTACTAACGCATTATGTCTATTTTTGAAGATGTCATCTTTGCAGTTCTCAGTTTATATAATTTTGTTTGACAAATATCACAAGCAGTAGTTATTTTGTATTTATACATTTCTTTTTGCAGTAAAATAATTATACATTACTTGAGAAGTTTTTAGGATGAACTTCCCTTTTGAAATATACTAGGAAACAAATACAAAGAATCTACCAATGAAGCCTGAAGCTTGCACCTTGCATTAGCGGGTGAGCAAAATAGGCACCAATTGTTAACGCGGTGATTGCAAGATAAGGCAACCGAACAAACTCTTTGTAGTAATCCTCAGGCAAAACTTGGCGTCCATCCAAAATGGCAGCAAAAGGAAACACACTCGTTCTCTTCTTGATGCCTTCAAAAGCATCTCCGTATCTTTTAGCTAACCTCCTGTCCCCATTCCACGCTCCAAACAAATGGTGTGCAATCAAACCAAGAGAAGCCGATGCAGCTACTGAGTTTCCAATCCAAAGAGTGTGTGCCAAACACCAAATGATCTGTCCAACCATCTGGAGAAAGAGAAAGAGAACAGATGTGCAACAATAAACTCTCATTAACACAGGTATTAGATTGTGTATAGGCATATTAGAGAGCGGATGTCAAAATACCTGAGGATGACGAGTGATTCTCATGATACCAGTCTCCCACAGATGCATCTTAGGTTTATCAACAGCAGCCACCTCCAAAAGATTGAATGTTGAAGGATAAAGAAAGAAGAAGGAGACAAAGTTAGCAAACCAAATAGCTTCATGGACACCCGGAACACCCTGAAGCTGCCATAACTGTGACCCATCGTATCTATGGTTTATAAAGAAAACCTGAAAAAGCATAAAGACGAAAGAATTGGTCCCACAGAGAGAATCATTCACCAAATCAAATCCTGAAGAAATCGTCAAAACATGTACGAGAGAGTAGTCTCTACTCACAATGGTGCTCATAGCTAAAGGAAGAGAGACTCCAGCGAACAGAACACGAAATGCTCTTTCACCTATGAGTTTCTCTCCTACATCTCTGAGACTAGCTAATCCACTATGCACAGTTGCGAATATGAGTATAAGAAATAACATCGCCACCTGCAAAAAACAGAGTCTTTTACAGTCAATTAACGGAAAAAAGCTGAAATTTATGATTTTTGAATACCTCCGGAGAGCCGGAGATGGCGGAGACGGCGTCGATGTAAGATTTTCCGAAACCGGTGGAGTTATCGATCCAAACAACGTTGAGGATGGAGAGGACGACTCCAAGGATAACCCCGAAATAAACCCAGGAAACAAGCTTCTGTTTGCCTAATTCGAAAGCAGCAGAGTCTTCTCCGATCAGCAGAGTTGGACTCTCCGCGTCTGGAGAGACGGGGTCTTCCCGGAGAGTGCTGCGGACGAGTATTTTCCGTATTACTGGTAGAGACGACGAAGAAGGCGAGGTGGAGAATTTTGGGAGACGAGGGTGAGCTGGTCGTATCTGGCGAGTTAAGCTGGAGGTAGGCCGGCGAGGGGGAAGAACAAGCGAAGGAGAGGTCGAGAGAAGGAGATGATAAACCGCCATTGCTGCTGTTGTTGTGTTTGGTAAGATATCTTTCTGAGGAAGAAGCAAATAGCACGATGGTGCTTTTTAATACGCCTCTTTGCACTGCTCCTTCTAAATTATTATTATTAATTTTTTTTTGGGTTCCCTTACTTATAAATGTCATTAGCTTAATACAGACTAAGCATAAAAATGTAGTAGAATTTAAAGATCTCGATAAGCCTTTTCTCGGCATTGAATCGTAATATGTTTTAAGAAACTATGTAATTTGAAGTGATCTCGCTCCAAAATTGACAAATTTTAAGATGAAACAAAATTATGATCCGTTTTCAATTTCACGACGCAAAACAAAAACTTGGGCTGGTCTTCTTGTAATCAGTTATCGTGCAATGCCTTGGTCAGGTAGAGCCTGCTGAAGTTCTGGCCAGCCACTCTGCTTTGCAACAGGTCGACTCAGAGTAAGTCTCTTTCAGGTTCAGATAGAGAAAAAGGTTATAAAGAGGTTCACATACCCATTGATTTGGCCGCAGAAGTTTGAGACTTGGTTTGTGATGAGGAAACTCTCTAGCCTTGATGGTTCTGGGATTGGCTTAAAGATTGGGTTTGATGGATCCTCCTCGGGCAAAGGCTCTTCTCCTGCTGATCTACGTGCCATATTCTCCGTCCTATAAAACAACAAAACCTCTTACTTGGTTTCTCGATATATCAACAAGAGAATCAAAAGGCAGAACCACTCATGCGACCTACCTCCTCTTCTGGAGCCAGGCTTGCTGCTGCGCTTGCTGACGAGACAGGTTCCGGTTGTAATATTGGAACTGCATGAAATATTCGATATCGTGTTAAGATAGTTCTAAGGATGCGAAATGAAGACAGAGTGCAGAGTAAGCCACACCTTTTGCTGTTCCATAGACAAATCGTCCATGCATTTAATCAGAAACTCCATATTGTTCTCAAGGAAAGGAGTGGTTGATGAGTGTAGACGATCATAATCACCCTATCAAAGAGAAATCGTCCAAGAATTAAGAGTCAAAGATCTGGACTACAGGCAGCAAGCGAGAATCCTAGTCTATAGTTATACTACACCTGTGAGACAGGTGCATCAGTCTCCAGTTCGGTCATGAAGGCACTGACAAGCGCAGAGTTTGAAACCTTGATCTGTCAAACGAAAGAACCAACCGATGTTTAAACTAAAATATTTTCTCAGAAGAAAATATAATTAGGTACACACTATTGTTCCAGCATAATTAGTTATAGGATAAGCTAGTACTGTACGACTTTTAGATACAAGAGTGAAGCTCTAGAAACTTACAGGAATTTCTTCAAAAATATCCATCCACGAGAAGTTTTTCTCTCTCAACCTGACCAAAAAAATAGTGATTAGACCACTTCAACTATCCCACGTGGCCCATAAAACCTAAAGATTTAATAGATCAGGCTACATACTTCTCGCCTGTAAAGTTTCCGCCCCGGTACAGCTCCATAAAGGAATCCGAAAGCTTCAAAGCCTTCAAAGCTAGGACACCCAGGTCAGCTTTAGAGGGATCATAGATGATGCACACACACCTCTTGATGTTCTCCTGTAGATGCAAAAGATATAATTTCTAAAAGTCTATTTCTTAATTTTGCAAGGTGTTCGTAACAAAATTTTCATCAAATCTTTCCATGGTTCGGTTCCTAAAAAAGGTTTTTCACCATAACAGAAGCCAATCTAACTATTGTACACTAAAGTAACCATAATATACATTGAAATTTTTTCAGCTCTAGATTATGTTATCCAAAGTACTGAATAGACCAAACCAGAATCTACTATCATAACATTAAGATATGATTCTGCAAAATACCTGGTAATTCATGAAGGTCTCAATCAGTTCAACGGTCTGATAGGACCCAAGAACTGTGGACTGATACCTGAAAAAGAAAACCAAGCACATCTTATCAACTTCACACACAAAAAAAAGAAGCAAGATTTCAATCAATCGTAATGATAAATAAAAAAGCTACCAGCCAACAGTGTTGTTGTCGACATTAACCTCTCTCAGACATCTCATCATCTCAAGCTGATAATTAGCACCATCCGCTTCAATTTCCTCATCATCATCCCTGGCCTGTGCTCGTTTAAGATACAACTTCAATCAGAGACAAGCTATTATAACAAAACTTACACTTGAGTGTAAAAGATTCATCGGAACTTACGGGGAAAGGAAAGCAATTGGTGACTTCAAGAACACTACCAACATCAAGTCCAAGAAGCTGTCCCGTGACAAGCGTAGGTGCAAACTCCTTGCAGTGTTTGATTATCTTCAGCACAGCCTATCGCATTTACACATACAATATCATCAGCATCACTACATATTTACCTAATGCTAATGTGCAATTTTAGCTTCACGTATATTTACAAATGTGAACGAGTAGTCTAAAATTCGCAGAAGCAGGTATGATGATGACTTTACCAGTCCTTCGATCTGAACAACTCTGAGCGGAGGAGCCACCGCCTCGTCCTTCGATATCGCCTGCAAAAAAGACCTAGCCACTGCAGAAAACAAACCACGAGAGCAATCTCAGATGCGGAAAAAAAATTTAAGATTGTATTTGCACGAGAATAAGTGAAAGAAAAATTAAACTGACTGGTTGCCATTTGAATAGTGATCTAAGCTTGACTGAGATTCGCCGCTGTGAATCACTCCCTAACGATGTGGTTTTTCTTTGCCGCCGGCGGAGAGAGAGCCTTTTGTGTTTGATAGGGCTTCTTCGAATATTTTTCTTTAGCTGTAGAAAAACTAAAATTTACAAAACAGTCCCCATAATTGAGATTATATCCATAAATGATCCAGCAATTTTCTAATAAACAAATTTAGAAAATCTCAGCAAGGATGGACCCAACCCAGCCCATGGACCTATAATGCAGGACCATATTATTCCTCAGAATATATCGAACATTAATAGCCATGGGCCACTGGATAAGCTATAATTTGGGTAACACGCCGTAAAAGTAATAAATCACTAACCAGTCAACTTAACAGTCACCCACCCAGTCAGAGAAGCATTCAAAAACTCTAGAAATTTTCCCTCCAAAATGTTGATTGGACAAGAAGGCTAATTCAAAGTCTAATCTTTTTTGTATAATCAACTAATCCAAGTCAATTAAGACGAATCCTTCAAACAAGGTTATAGCGCTATCGAGAAGGACTGTAGTAGCTTTTTCAAAACAAATCAAACGTATTTATCGTAAGATTTCGAGTTCTAGAATAGTATTTGTGTGTTCTTTATTTTTTTACAAGTCCGAAGTCGAAAACCTCATGAACGAATTGAAGGTCAAAGAAGTCAGCAAAATAAATGGCCAATTAAATGACAGCAGTCTCTTCTTGAGGTTTGGTGATGGACCAGATTCATTGGTTAAATCTTGCTCATCCTTTACGTGAACTACTCAAGTCACAGTTTATCTTTATTACATTTTCATCACGCCCAAGCTAAGCAACTCATAAATCCTAATTAATACTTCACTATCCTCGTGTTACTCTAATAAAAAAACTGAACACCAACCATGACTTGTTAGTTTGGAACCAACCTAAAACCTAAAGCGTTTATGTTTTCTTTTTGTATTTTCTCATACACTTTTGACCAAAAGTAAATTATCTCGTTATTCTATAACCAGTGGTCCAGAATGAAATACAAGTGTATACTAGTTTTTTTTGTTTGTTATTATAAAATTATTTGACAATTCAGCAAGAAAAAAGAGGTTGAAAAGAAAGCTCAATAATTGGGCTAGAGGCATGAGGAGCCAGACACCAATTTAAAAAATCGAAATGCAATGTCTCTTTTTACTTAAAAATAATAATGCACCACCACTAATTAATAATGTCCACCACATTTCTTCTGCTCACCACCATTGATCTCACTATCTCTCCTTCCAAAACTTTCTTACATTTTTCTCATAAGCAGTAACTCCATGGCCCCAAAACCCATCTGTCTCTGAATCTGGCTGGGATATAAATTAAAGTAATAAACGTTAATTATTATTTCCTCTTCCTCTTATTCGTCTCTCCTTCATAAAAAACCATTATTAAACTAATGGTATAATGTGTGTCCTTAGATAGATATAAATAAAATATTCATGAATGCATTGAAGAAGGTAGAGTGAGAGAAGAAATAAAAATAAATAAAGAGTTTTTTTACAGGCATGGCTTCACGTGACAGCTTCATCGACCAAGAACTTCGAGAAAAGATACTCTCAAAGTGAGAGAGAAAGCTCTCACATGTTCATTAATACTCCTCCTCCTCATGCTCACAACCAGACCATTTTCCTTCCGCCATTGATGACCTCCCTCCTCACACCTTCTTTCTAGTCTCTTCCAGTTTCAAATCAAATCTTTTATTATTTTCCTTTGATCGAGATGCTTTAACAAATGGGTCAGATCTGGAAAGTGACTAATAATGGAAAGTGACTGCTAAGAGATTCATAGGTGGTCTTTTTATGGAAACCAGATTCGACCAGTATATTTCATTTCTGATTCTTTCTTGACCTTGTAAAGTCGCTCGCCGTCATTAGTCATGGCCTCTTCTTCTTCTTCTCCGACCACATTGCTCCTAGTCTTCGGTTCTACACTATTCTTCTGTTTACTCTCTCCAGCGAGATCCAGCGACGTCGAGTCTCTCCTCTCCTTGAAATCCTCAATCGATCCATCAAACTCTATCCCATGGCGAGGAACAGATCTCTGCAGCTGGGAAGGAGTCAAAGAATGTCTCAACGGAAGAGTCTCAAAACTCGTCCTCGAGTATCTCAACCTAACCGGCCCACTGGACTCGAGGATCTTAAACCAATTGGACCAGCTTAGGGTTCTCAGCTTCAAATCGAACTCACTCTCCGGTCCAATCCCAAACCTCTCCGGTTTACACAATCTCAAATCGGTTTACCTCAACGACAACAACTTCACCGGCTCCTTCCCTGAGTCTCTCACCTCGCTCCACCGATTGAAAACCATAAACCTCTCCGGGAACAGATTATCCGGCAAGATCCCGACCTCGCTCCTCCGTCTCTCGCGGCTCTACACGTTCGACGTTCAGGAGAATCGCTTCGCCGGTTCGATCCCTCCTCTCAACCAGACGAGTCTCAGATTCTTCAACGTCTCCGGGAACAAACTCTCCGGCGAAATCCCGCCGACGCGAGCTTTGAAGCAGTTCGACGAGAGCTCGTTCGCCGGAAACGCCGATCTCTGCGGCGATCAGATTCGAATCCCATGCGGAACGTTGTCTCCCGCGCCGTCGGCGATACAAGCGCCGGAGAAGAAGAAGAGCAAAGCGAAATTAATCGGAATCATCGCCGGAAGCGCCGCCGGTGGAGTTCTGATCTTCGTTCTTCTCCTAATGCTTCTCATCTTCTGCTGTCGAAGGCGGAAGAGCGAATCTCCGGGGGAAGATAGGAAAGGCAAAGGAATCGCGGAAGGAGGAGGAGCAACAGCTTCGGAGGCCGAGAGAGACATCGAGAGGAAAGACAGAGGATTCTCATGGGAGAGAAGCGAGGAAGGAGCTGTGGGGACGCTTGTTTTCCTCGGAGCGAGCGATTCAGGCGAGACGACGACGGTGGTGAGATACACCATGGAGGATCTGCTTAAAGCTTCGGCGGAGACGCTGGGGAGAGGGACGTTAGGGAGCACGTACAAGGCTGTGATGGAGTCTGGGTTTATAGTCACTGTGAAGAGGCTCAAGAACGCGAGGTATCCTCGCATGGAGGAGTTCAAGAGACATGTTGAGATCCTTGGACAGCTTAGACACCCTAACCTTGTGTCTCTAAGAGCTTACTTCCAGGCTAAAGAAGAACGCTTGTTGGTCTATGATTACTTCCCTAATGGCAGTCTCTTCACTCTTATCCACGGTATGTGTGAAGAAAGCTTCCTCTTTATTCCAATGTAGAGAACCTCGTTGAGATTTTGGGGGCTATAAACGGTTTATTAAAAGATAGCTTCATTGAGTCTTGTGTGTTTGTTTGTTTGTAGGAACTCGAGCTTCTGGAAATGGGAAGCCACTACATTGGACTTCATGTCTGAAAATAGCTGAGGACTTAGCTTCAGCTCTGCTCTACATTCATCAGAACCCTGGCCTAACTCATGGGAACTTGAAATCGTCCAACGTCTTGTTAGGTCCTGATTTCGAGTCCTGCCTCACGGACTACGGCCTCAGCACTCTCCACGACCCCGACTCGGCTGAAGAGACAAGCGCTGTCTCTCTCTTTTACAAAGCACCAGAGTGTAGAGACCCGAGGAGAGCCTCTACGCAGCCTGCTGATGTCTACAGCTTCGGGGTCCTTCTTCTTGAGTTGTTAACAGGTAGAACACCATTCCAGGACCTTGTTCAAGAATACGGGTCGGATATCTCTAGATGGGTGCGTGCGGTGAGAGAAGAAGAGACTGAATCAGGCGAGGAACCGACTTCTTCAGGGAACGAAGCGTCAGAGGAGAAGCTTCAGGCGCTTTTGAGTATCGCGAATGTATGCGTGACGATTCAACCTGAAAACAGGCCTGTGATGAGAGAGGTGTTGAAGATGGTGAGGGATGCAAGAGCCGACGCACCCTTCTCGTCTAACAGCAGCGAACATTCACCCGGGAGATGGTCGGATACTGTTCAGAGCTTGCCAAGGGAAGATCAAGTGAGCATGTAGAGAACACAATGGTTGTGTCTTTCTTCATTGCTTTTTTTCTAGAATAACTTTTGTGATTCTTGAAGTAGAGTTCATAGTGTAAAGCGTCTTTCCTTTTGCAATGCCATTTTGATTCATCGAGCTGTAGGATTTTCATGAGATCTGTTGAATTTATTAAATTTGAGATGTTGACATCAAGAAATTTGACATGAAGACAGACATTATTATTATTTTGATGCATAAACTCCACTAATAAAAACAAAAGCATATGATGTTTCTTGAACAAATAAATGAGTTGTACTTTTTATCTTTTTCTATGTTTATGGTCTATATTACCAATCCACAACTTTTACATTCCTGAACGAAATTAAATTTTGTGAAGTTGTAGCAAAGCTGAATCATCTCATGGTTTTGCATTTAGGTGTCTCAAAAGATGATTCTTATGGAACATGTTCAGTTTTGGTTTAAGCGCACTCGGCTAAGAGAAGAAAGAGCTCTTCATCGGTTATGGCTCCCATTTCCATTGCTCTTTCCAGCACGCTTAGTCCTCCATCGTCCTCTATCGATGGACGTGCACCTCTGTTTTTTCAGAAACAGTTCAAGAAAACATGAACACAACCGGCTTAGTTTGACTACTAATATGTGTTCGATCCAAATGCAGCGATCCTGTAATATTCAAAATGTACCTTCGGAGTAGAATCTTTGCAAACTTGTGGTTCCCTGAAGATATGCAATGGTGTAACGGAGTCCTTCCGTGGTAATCTCTCATGTTCGGGTCAGCACCAAACTGCAACAACAGTTCAAGCAAGACAGAGTCACCAATGTGACAAGCCACATGGAGCAAAGAACAGCCTTGAAGACAGTTCCCTGGTTCGTTGGAGTCTTTGATTCTCTGACACGCAGTTGGGTCATGTCTTTTCTTCACTGATACCTCTGATGCGTCAGCATGGTGATGATAAGCATCGATATCAGTTATGTTATCAAACTTGGTGTTGATGATGTTCGCATCCCCTGAAGTTACGATCAGTCGATATATTTCTCGTATGTTTCTGCTTTGAACAGCCTCCCATATTCTACACGCAGCAGAAGGGTTGGCTTTGCTTTCGTCTTTGATGACTAAAGCTTTCTCCAGGTACTAGCACAAGCAAATAATCATCATCAATCAGGTTTAGTTTCACCTTTCACAAATCGTATAATATACTAAATGTGGTTTTCAGGAATTGGACATTACCTTCGCTAGAATGTATTTCTCCTTCACAGTAAAGGAATCGTCTGGACGTGGTTTTGAAATTGAAGCACGTGACAATGTTGATCCGTTTTCACTGCACAACGCACAACACTGTACCTCATCAGCTACAGGCATGAGTTATGAAACTAGACACTGTTGGCATATGCAGTGTTCTGATAATTGGTTTTCACTTAGATTACAAAATAAACTATATGTATTCTTAGAAACCATACCTGTCATCGTCAAGGTGAAGTAGCCCCTCCCATAGTGAATTACAGTACAAATTTCCCAAATTTCGAAACAGGTCCAAGATTGTTGGCTCCCACACTTTCACATCTAGCGTGAGGGACCGCACCTGCAGTTTGCGGGGTACAAAAATGGATAACATCAGCTTAGAGATCTAGCACCGAGGACCAGCAGAGGAAGAAAATAAAATCTCCAAAAGCTATAACTACAGTGATGTTGACTTCTGCTAAAACTTTAAACTCTGTTGAAGAGAGTTTACTAAAGAAACTACAGATCTACTGACTAGGTAGTGTAAGACAAAACTACCTCCAAAAATGAAATTCAAGGAAAGATGCTCGAAAAACTGTTGGAAAACTAGTTCAAACACCATACCTTGGAGATATGAACCCCGAGGTTCCTGTGAACACCAGAGCACTGAATGCACAACAACACTCCAAGATTTAACGATGCCCAATCGGGATTAGGAGCATTGCACTCTGCACATACATTATTCCCTGGAATCCCTCTCAGTATTGTGGAGACATCATCATTATGTTGACTCTGATCCAGGGAGACTACACCTTTAGGAGGAGCAGAACCAGTGTAGTTTTTATCCGAGTATTGCACTGGTGACTGCAAAAAACGATCTGTATTAGCAGGGAGCTTCCTTATCAATTCAGATTGTAACTGAAAGAGTGTCAAACCTGTTGCAGAAAATGAGAATTCAGAAGCGTCCCTATAGCTGCTGTGATTTTGTTTACCCAGTCCATCCTATCTGCTCCATTTTCAGCCTGGTCAGTTAGAAGAATACCTTCTGTTAGCATTCTGAGTATAAATATATGACTTATTACCCCCAACTAGATCATATCACTGTAACAGACCAGACGATCCATTCTTATAGTGAGTAAAGTGGGTACCTGAAGTGTGTAAGTTTTTTGAGGAGAAATAACTCTAAAACAGAGACGAAGATCCATGTCTTCTGCATCCAATTTTATCAAACAAGTGCGGAGATCGATAGTTTTATAGCCTAAGCTGCCCTCAGTGAGAGAAGCTGATCGATTGTGTCTTGCACGGAACCGACCAAAGACACCAGTATGGTCAGAAGAACCACTATAGTGATGTTGAGATCCCTGAGAATGGGAATGGCAGAAACAAAAAAACTCGACCGTGAAAAACAAATAGAAACTCTTTATGGAGGTTTCTCATGGATTCGAGGCAGGAAAAAGAGAACTGTGCACACGTACCATAGATTTATTGCCATTGTTTCTGTAATAGTACATGGAGCCATGACTATCAAGGACGAAAAACTTCCTCTTCCAATCAGTTCTCAAACTTGATGATCGCTTTAATAAATACCCTTGTTTAATTACCTGCATCCGTACACAAGAGAAACCTGGTAAGATAGTGCTGAGAAATGAAGTGTGAAATGATCACATAACAAGTCTCTGTATGCTGCATAATTGCATTGGCTCACAAGCAATGACATTAGGATTGACTTTTGTAAGGAATGTCAGGAAATCGATACAATCTAAAACGTGTAAACAGATGAACCAGGGGGTAGGTTAAGATGAGTGTGTTACAGATAGTAAAAGCAGTAGAGCAAGCAAGTTTCAAACATCTAATTCCAGTACAAGGATTGTTCCATCTTATTTCTTAAAGGTATCTGCCTATATTCACCAATTTATCTGTTGTGAGATGAAAACATTTATAACTTCCTAAACCAACCAATCATCACAATGACCGCTTCTATGAGCACAAATTAACATAAGAGAGCCACGAGAACCCAAGATGAAAAATGTGAACGGCACTCTGTTGTTGCAAGAATGAATTGGGAAACAAACACTTACTTCCTTGTCTGCTGTTAAACTTGTCTCAGTATTTTTATAAGGGATAGTTCCAACAACACGGTTTCCATTAGCACCAGAAGCCTCCGCATTAGCGGCAAGTTGTTGGCTGTCTAGTTCAGACTGGGTTCTGAATTCTTGAATTCGTCTAGCTAGTCGATCTTGTTCAATCTTCGACTGTTCTTTTGATTGTTGGGCATATGTTAAAATCTGCAAAGAGTCACAATTATCAGCGTCAGTGTACTTAATCACTTCTGCCCCTCTAAACTATTGAGGCATCAAGTTTTGTACCTGATGGATATATGGTTCAAGTTGACCCAGCAAGTCATATCCCTGAAACAAAGACCCCAAATTAAGGATCAAAACAGGACACATATGTCAAATTTGGTTGGTCTTAGATGGTAAAGATTAAAAATCTAAAATTAGAAACCCTACAAGTTTAAAATATCTCAGATGAGCATCCATAATTGCACTTATAGATTCCAAAAACTCATACTTCTTTTTAGCTTCAATAGTCATCAATGAATTGACCTGAATTCTTCAACCAAAGCAAAAAATTAATTTGATGTAGAAATATTGAAAGTAAAATGGTAAAAGGCTTCTGTTAGTAGGGTATACTAGATTGAAACGGCTCTTCTCAAAAGTTGACTTTGAGTTCTCCAGATCCTGTCATTCAGATCAGACAGCACAAGTAAGTTACCATGCGAAAATAAATGAAAAGTAATACATCAGACACTAAATGTTCTACCTCTTCCAACTCTGCAACAATATCTCCTCTTGTATTCTTCTTTAGAGAGACAAACTTTTCACGTGACTACAAGTAGATAAGAAAATCCATTACACCACTAAATATCAAGAATATCAATTACAATTGCATGCACAGAAAACTAAGGAAGCTATAGAATCTATAGCCAAGTACCTGGTCATACGAATAAGCAGCTTTATCGAATCGATGACGAGACTCCTGCAAAGAGAGAAACAACATAGTGGATAATTGAAAAAAAATGACAGCATAAGTGCAGTGCAGGACATAAGTTACACTTTTCTATTGAACAAGTCCAAACTTGAGATAATTGATCAAAGTTGATTCTGTAAATTTGAGAGTCAGTACATTAGGAAAAGAATTAAATTTCTCAAAATTATCCGAGAAATTGAATACCTTAGCTTCTTGTAGATCGACATTAATAAAGTTCATCAGTCTCTCAAGTAACACATGCTCCACCTACAAAATTTTCCCCATAAAATACCACAACTGTTATAAAAATGAGGGATTGTTGTAGGCATCTGCACAAAAATAAACAGCATACTCTACGTTTTAAACTCAAAACTAATCTAATCTGTTTTCTGTTAACATTTCCAAAAAAAAAACAATCAAGACAGGAAACTCTGAATTACTATGCTAATCCAATCTTCGTTTTTTATTACCAAACAAAAATAAGCTCTCGACGATGTTAAGCATCTTAGTCTTTACTAGCATTTACTATTGTTCACAAAATAGTGAAATACTATGAGCATACCTGTGAGCAAAGAAACTCCTTATAAGAGGCAAGCTCTCGAAGAGTATTTATGAATTTGGATATAACGGGGCCTGGTGTCACGCACAATAATAATACCAATCAAACAGGGTTTTATTAGAGGCAATGACAAGGAGAACAAACATAAACTGAAGTAATGTCTTAAGCCAAGAAGAAATATATATCAATAACCTCCAATGGAAAGACTGATAGGATCATCATGTCCAGCCCCAAATTCTTCAAGACAATCTGCAAAGGCACTTTCTCCTTTGGATGCTTCTGCCAAAACCCCCCTATAAAATTAAAAAAAAAAAAATCAATGCAATTCATATCAGCCACCGATAACCTGCCTAGCCACGTAGTGGAGAAGCAATCATAATACGGTTCGTGAGATACCACAAAGGATTGAAATTTGCAAAAGGAAGCAAGTTGTAATCAAAGAAGATTTACATGAAAATAGAAAAACAATCAACAAAGCTTTAATGCTCAAACAGTTTTCTCATAAAATACTCTAGCTATCACATTCATAAAATATATTCCAAAAATGGTATTCTTAGAGACTTTGTATCAGCAGAAAAGATTCTCAGACAGTGAGATTAAGACAGTATAAGAAGATGAAAAGGATAGATTTTTTGAGACATACATAAACTTCCTAACACCTTTGTATAGCTTCTGACAACGATCTTTAAGCTCTTCAGCTGTCCCTTCCAAGGAACAAACCTGATCCAATCAAATCAAAATTCAAAGTTCGAACATGAATTGGCAATAATAAACCGAAAAAGTTAAGTAGTGCGCAACATTTCAATTTCACCTGTTTCTGGAACATTGGGGAATCCTCCAGATTTATAAAGGCCGCCATTGATGAAACAACCAAAAAAGGAAGAAACTTTCAGAATTAGAAAGGTAAGCTTCGAATCAAGCTTTGTGATTCGGTATGAAATGGATCTGGCGAGTGAGATTCAGAGGCGTTATTAGTTGGTGATTATTGATGGTGATTGATTGCTTTGGTAACAGCCAGTAGCATCCACAACTTCTTTGTATTTTCAGATATAACCCCTTGGTATCTTTTGTTTTTTGTAATAACTCCTTTTAATGGGCTTTTATAGTGTGGATTAGTATATGGGCTTTTGTGGTGTGGATTAGTATATGGGCTTTTATGATGTGAATGTTGGATCGTTTGTTTGTATTTTGTAAGATTCTTTCTTTTATGTCAATCGTAAGATGTTTTTTCTTTGGTCAAACCATAAAGATACATTAATTTCACAAATAATTTGTAGGGGAAAAATAATAAAAAGAGTAATTAGACTGTATATACACCGAAATTGACAAAATTAGTAGAATACCCCATGCACTGTTAATTTTCTTTTAATACTAGAACAACACCCCTACATGCCTACAGCTCACCTATCATGTACTTGTAGATTAGTGTACCCCATGCACTGTTAATTTTCTTTTAATACTAGAACATCCCTACATGTCTACAGCTCACCTATCATGTACTTGTAGATTAGTGTAAGGGACTAGGAATTAGGAACTAGAACTCCATGTTACATGCATTGTACTTCTTTATTACCCAAAAAAACATTGTTTATTATTAGCGGAGTAGATAGTCACAATCTCTCATGTCTCTTTTTCTCTGAAAACTAGAATTTATTTTATTTCTTCGTTTCAAAGAATCCATGAGTTTTTAGTTGATAAATGGGAGAATTGCAGTTGCTCGAACACATGTTTGCTGCCAGAGATCTAGGAAATTTATGACTCGGAGATATGAAGAAAATGCAGTTGCATGAACGCATGTTTGTTTCCGGTGAAGAACCCGACGAAAAGGTTAAAGATGAAGAAGAAGAAGAATCAAAGGTCCCCCAGCCGGAGCCAATAGTGGTGGTTAAGTCCATCAGTGAATCAGACTCAGGGTGTAATAACTTTCAAGCTGAAGATGAAGAGATCAACATCCCACCGTCCCCATCGAAACTAGTGTGTAGTGTTAACCCATCACGCGCAAAAAAGTTAAATGAAGAATAAAAGGTCAGTAATGATCCTCAACTAAACCTTCGTTCACCAATTAAAGTTTTAGCCACGTAGCCGTTACCACCATAAGTGGTAGCTAATAGATTCCCATTTGGTTATTAGAATTTACCCTTGTAAAATATGTGTTAACCATCAAAGTAATTGCTAGCGCTATCGTTAGCTGTTATTTTCCTATGTTAGATGCTAAGATTATTTACTACTGGATGATGCCCAAACATTGCTATCACAATCATCAAGTGTTATCTTCCTATATTAGATGCTAAGATTAATATTGGATGATGCCAGGACGGGACATACTTCAGGACATAGCTGTTACTATAATGTCTTGGTGCGATTATTTTGCAGGCAGAGGTGATATCCATGCTAGTGAACGCTACACACTCTCCAAACGATCTGGTGTGGGAGGATGAGATAAACAACTGAGACATTGGAAAACCTTGTCCGGCTAATCCATGAAGGCTATGTTTTCAATAAGTTTATGTTTGGCGGAGGCGTTACTGCGGCCGATCTGGTGCATATGACTGCATGGGAGAAACATCCGGCTATCCTTGACTATCATGACATAACCCATGTGTGAACAAAGCCCGTGAAAACCATCTACCGATGTAGAAAAATGTCTCAAGTGTTTGTTTCTTTTATGTTTTTTACCCTTCAACTGATCTATTCCCCCAATGTTTCTTACATAGCTAATTGAATCCATATTTTTGGACAACTGCTCTTTTAACACACACAAACAAGTTAAAAGATAAACATATTACTTATTAACTAAGTAAACATGGTAAACCGACCACAAATTAGTTGCAGCTAACATCTTTATATATAAAGAAGACCCCTACTCTCTCCTAAAGGCCTCCACATATGATTCCAACTTGGAAATAGGGTTGTTCCCGTATTGACACGTCAGCTGCACTGCGTTTCACTTAAATTGGTGTTTTGTCGAAACGGGCTTAACTTGGGATTCGTTGCTCGCTACTCAGCTGCTCTAATGATGTGAGGCCCATCAACACCTTCCTCCTGCAGAAACCTAAACAACGATCTCCTTCGTGTTCTTTCTCTTGGCCAATTGTTGAGATTCCGTGTTGAGATTCCGTAACGGTGATTGCGACTTAAATCGTCTTTAACTCTCACCTGATTATAAATATTCTGCAATTTCGTCGATGTTCTATTTGCTCACCCTCAAATCTTACTCATCGTCTCTCTAAATGGCTATTACAAAGGTTTTCTTTTCCGATCTCATGGTTGGGCGGTGCTCATCCATTGTTAAGGAGAGCTGATGTGGATGGATCTGCTCATGGTAGATGTCAACGTGAGTTATTCATTCTATCACAGTTGTTATAATTTTGTTTTTTTCAGTATGTATTTTTCCATATCGATTTTTGTTATTTGTGATAGCCTTATCGTGATTATCAGTGTTGATTTGGTTTGGCATTAATCATTCATTTGTTTAGTTTAGGTTTTGTCTTCGTGTTAAAGATATATTTATTGATCCGTTTAATTTCTCACTATATATTACAACAGATTGATTTTAAACTATGTTTCAGTCGACCATGATACAAGTCACGATCAGTGCCGGCCGTCTTCCACAGTTCCGGGACAGGCTCCGTGCCAGGACAATGTTTTCTGTGCCTGGATTTGATGTCTCTAGGTGCGTGCAGAATTTCCGGCTCACCGATTCGTCTTTGATGATCCGGTTCAACGAGTCCACTGCATTCGAAGAGTTAACTGAACCCGTCTCTCAATATTTATATTTCTTACAATTGAAAACTCCTCTCTTAATCACCGCCGTATATGTATGTTGTAGCACAGCTGCGAAGTTGGACTCCTGAGATTTTAACATGCTATTCCTCGACGCAAAGGTAATCCCTGAAAACATACACATAATCCTCTTACTATTTTTGCAAAGTTTTAACTGTTCAATTTGTGAGAAACTCATCTTGAACCAGAACTGTCAAGCTTCTCCTACCATCGGACATGTGTCACCTCTTTGATTCTATATCTTCCGGGTAAAGGAGAATTGTTTGATTGGTTTTGTGAAATCTTAAGATTAGTGAAGCAGTCACTCATTTTGTTTCCAAATTTTTTTGTGAAATCTTAAGATTAGTGTGTTAATCTCTAGAATCATCCACTTATTTCTTTTCTAAATTATGTTGACTAACTGTTCTTCGTTGCGAGGATCATGACTTCTAGATCAGTTTCATAATCAACTTCATTAGAGACTGGTTTAGCCATTGTGACACTTATAACTATATCTTTTTTTGTGTTATGAGACTTAAGAGTTATATACTTCTGCGTATCTGACATTGCTTACTGGTGACAAATGTAGTGTGTTGGTATCCTCCGGCAATTGATATATAGTCATATAAGACAAGTGTGCAACTTCAGTGAAGATGTGTCTCACATGCCTGAAATCAAAGACAGTGATGTTCTGAATGCTTACAAAGACTTCATGCCTGCAGATAGGGCAGCTCTACCTGCTTCTGTTATTAACGACGCCAAAAACATAATCTTGAAAAACATAGAGGACAAGGCAGGGCAAGAGGATGTGTATCGACTGGGTCTGATCATGTTGACAATGGATGCTACCACCCTTTACTTGCAAGATCGTGAGAAGTTTTGATCCATTATTTGCAGTCTCCTTCAGTAGGTTGGTTTGGTTCTCAAGTTTAAATACGCTTAGCTAGAAAATGCACTAGAGAGTTCTTCTACTGGTAAGTGAAATATGATAGGACACTCATTAGATCGCCAGGGAACTTAGTCAAGTGTATAATCATCAGTTTATAAACCCTTGGAAACATATTTAGGGTTTGGTTAAGTTGCTACTTTCTTTCTGTTTGGAATATCTTCTTAGCTGATATAGACACGGTGCAAATTATTTATAGCTTATAGAGAGTAAATTTGTGTGGATCCTCGGGACTTGGCTATATAAGATGTTGATGTTAGGTACTTAACCATGAAATAATCTATGAAACTTAACTTGGCATTTTTGTCTGGCTCTGAGGGCTTTTTTGCTGCTGTGGTAGCAAATGGAATTTGTTTGATTCTATCATGGTTCGTATGTAGATGGGTTTCATATTGTTACTCTGATGAAATGCTTCACGAATTAATGGTTTTTAGCTGATTTTTAATTACTGTTAGATGATCGAAGTATTTCTGGAGCATGGATTCGGGTACATCATTTTGATCATGTCTTTAGTTTTTGCTTTTAAGTTTGTCTTTAATGCAAATAGATTTTGTGAGTTGTGACCAAATCGTGCGTATAGGCTACACCAAAGTTGAATCATTTTGTTTGTCTCTACTACAGCATGAAGATGAAAGAGTTGAATAATAGAAAGCATCACCCGCTTAGCAGATGTACTCTCTTGAAAGCACTATATTAAGTTTAATGGTTGTATCTCTGTTTTGCTCATGAGTGACATCGATAGGAAGAAAACATCCGTCAGAAGTTCATGAAGCATTGGAATTGAGTGAAGGCTTCTCTCTTTGTGCAATTGTATCTCACTGATGTTGTGTCTCAGTTAAATAGACTTCACGTCTTCACCTGAAGTGTCTTTGGCATTAAAAAAAAGTATCAACGTCAATATCTTTTGAATCTTTGATATTTTAGTAGTTGTATGACTGTTCTGTAGAGTTTTACTTCTTATTTATGTCCTTAAAATTAACTTTTTTCCTAATTCATAATACTATTACACCTTATTTATATTCCAAAGTTCTAGAAGACTTTCACATTCCCGCCTGATCACCTCTGTCCCCTGAACAGCTCACTAACGTTCATGTATTGCATTTGTAAACATGGTCGATCTAAAACTCCCAGTGAGCACAGGCACGGCGAATGCATTGAGCAGAGCAAGTTTTTTTATCGTCATGTTGTACCCGTCCTGATATTTTGTTTTTAATTTTGTGATTACTCTCCGAAGATGTTTTGATTAATCAAGATTACTTATTTGATGTTTGCAAATTTTTTTGAGCTAAGTTAGCATTCTCCTCACATCTAATATGAGTTCATTAATAAATATAACAATGTCTATAGAAAGCCAAGGTTCAAGAATCCGAAATTAATATTTTAAAAGTTTGTTAAACTTTTTGATCTGCAGTATATATTATTTTATTTTCTTGCTTGACCAGCAAGTTAATAACATATCATCCACAATTTTGGAAAAACAACGAGACTCTCGACTTTGTTATTTTTGTAGGAAACCGTAATACCAGACAGTTACTTAATTTACAGTTTAATTCAATTGTATTGCACATATCAGTTTTATGAATCAGTTGTCTTCTATAGAAATCGAATATGGTACCGAGAATCCGTATAAAAATCACTTACTTTATTCCAACAACACAACCACCCAAAAACCATTCTACAGTTTGTTCAACTCTAACACCCCGCCCGAAGGGCGGGCCACTCCTAGTATTATATATTCGCTAAGTTACAAAGTTACTCGTCAACTACGAATTTAGCCATTAACATATATATTGGATATGTAGTACAACAGTTTATCCGCTACAAAATAATTTATCATTAATGGTGTGTATCTCTATTTAGTCTTCTTCTTCTTTTTCTTCTTCTTCTTTTTCTTCTTCATCTTCTATACAAACTACTTTTATCAGTGTTTGCTTTATAACCTCCATGATTTTCTTGATTGCCTCTTCCTCTTCTTTTGAATCTTGAATATAACCTAATACATCTGACAACAAGATCATAATTAATACACATTGCAAATACTCTCAACAATTTGGGATAACCTATACAATACACAATTGAAAACCTTAAACAATTGGGGATTTTGAATTTTACCTTACATGTCTCTGAAGCATAACGAGTGGGTGAGGAGGATAGAGCTTCAGACCTACCCAAGAACAGCAACCTACTAGTGTACTTAGATATCATGCCAAATCTAACCGTACTTGGAGAGATAACACCAAAACCATATTTCAATCTCTCTCTCTCTTACGTGTATTCTACATAGGGGAATAAAGGTCAACTGGTAGACACATATATACAATATTAATGGGTTTTTTTTTGGTTTTGGGAAGTTTGTCAATTTCTCTTCCCTTATGGTGTTTTGGGCCAATAATCTCTAATAAAAATGACTCATTTTGAAAATTGTTATGTTTTCAAGGGCACACGCAGTAGGGGTTCTAGGGGAAGGGTTTCACACTTCCCAAAAAAAGTATAAAAATGAAAAAGTGGTGATCCCGTCTCGCTGAGCTCCTTCCGGACGAACCGATTCATCGTTGTAACGCGGGCTTCACGACACGTGGTGGTCCGCGATTGGTTTTTTTTTTGTAAACAAACAAAAAAAAGTTAAAAGAAAATAAAATATTTACCTGACGAACTTGACATCGCCTCGCTACTGCGCGTGCCCAAATTATACTTTGGCAAAATTGTGTGAGCTCTATGCTTTCTATTGCAAATCATCTCCATCATTTTATCTCATTTCATAATTTCTTATGGTTTTATCTCATTTGCTGAACATTTTTTTTTTATCTTTCTTTCCTTCACTCTTATCTTCTTTCTTCTTCCTAGAACAAATTTGACTCTGAATTTTCACACCCTCATACATTTTTATTTAGTTAAAATAGGGGTGGGCATTTCGGTTTAGTTTCGGGTTCGGTTTGAGTTCGATTTGGTTTGGTTAATTTGGGTTCTATAAAACTCAACCCAATTGAAACCAAAGTAACTTTGGTTTGGGTTCGGTTTGAGTTCGATTTGGTTTGGTTAATTTGGGTTCTATAAAACTCAACCCAATTGAAACCAAAGTAACTTTGGTTTGGGTTCGGTTTGGGTTTAGTTTGGTTTGGTTTAATTCGGTTTGGTTTAGATTTAGTTCGGTTTGGTTTTGATCTAGTTCGGTTCAGTATAGTCCGGGTTGGTTATAAAATATGATAACATCAGTTTTATTAAAATAATCAACTTATAAAAAAGTGTAAAAATATAAATTCTGTTAACTAAAAAATCTATTACTAAAAATCAAAAACAATGTACCCAAAAACTAAAAATACCAAATATGGTCCAAAAAAATTAATACTCTCTTTTCATTAGAAACAGTGAGTTATAACGTTTATTTGCCACTAAAATTTAAAAGTTTATGAAAAAAAACAAAATAAAATTCGATGACAAAACTCTTAACCACATTAAAAGAAGAAATACATAATAGACAAATAGCATACTATTTGTAATCAAATTAGCGTAACAAAAACTTGTGAGCATTTCAAACCTATTAACTAAACAACTATTTGCATCTACCTTTTAATTTTTATTGATTATATAATAATTTTGTTACATAATTTTACCTTTAGACAATGGAAACTGGAGAAACTGAAGAAGATGAACGAGAAAATTCTACCTTTTAGATTTTTTTAGTACAATTTCTTTCGATATTATGATTAGAGAATATATATATATACTAGGAGCGTGTCCGCGCTTCGCGCAGAATATTATTTTATTGTTGTTAATTTTGATTTTTTGATGAGGTAACTAACTAATTATGTTGTCCTCTTTATTTGTTAAGAACATTATTTGGTATTTTTATTATGTTATGTAGTAATAGGTGATGTGTTAATATATTATGTGTTTGTTTTTTAATAGTGTGTTGTTGTGTGTATAATAACATTTATTAGTGGTGGAGTGAGCCTGCAATGCAAAACATATTGAATTTCAATAACTTTACACTTATGAATTTGTTGATTCTAAGATTAATAGTTTTAGGATAAAAGTGATATTTTTTCCTATTATTTGAATATTCTTTTGTAAAAATATTATGTGCTCTCTCCCTACATTTTTACATTGAGTCGTTACCATCTATGCATTTCGTTTACTTTTCTCGTATGTTGTAATTCTCACCATTACCGGAAAAAGACTCACATCTGCTTCCTCGCCTTTTTCTCCTGTGATATTATATGGTATTTATTATAGAGCTGGTTTATAAATTTCCATTTCTACCGTTGTTTCTCTCGGCGTTGTAAGCTGTTCTGATCAATATTGGCTGCTTCCCTTTTTCCTTAGATTTCAGCTGATATTAGGAACTATATCTCATTGGGTTAGATCAGAGTTTAGTCTTCTTTGAAGATATTTTCCTCGTCATTGGCTTACCGTCGATAATCCCTTCTTGTCTTTGTTTTCAAAATATGGTTTTGCCTTTTTGGTGATTTGACTTCTATACCTCGAGGACAGTCCCACAATTTGCTGATTTCGTTTTGTCTACCTTTCTATCTATATTTCCTTGTCTCGTTGCAGCTTTCATCGATTCTTGCATCTCTGTGGTTCTCCCTTTCGCCATGTTTGACACTACATGTTAGGATAGTGTTCTCCTCTGTGTGTGCTCTTTAAATTTGGTTTATGGCTCATGTTTGGGCTCTAGTTTGGCTTTCATTCTCACTTGCTCATATTGTTCTCTTCTTCTCCTGCTTTTCTTAGTATAAGTGTGTGGAGTTAGTCTCTTGTAGTTTTGGTCTTTTTTGTCCAGAGTTTTTGTGGTTCTTCACCGGTATAGGTGTCTTGTTTGTGTTTGTTTAATTTGTGAGGTGTTTCTTACCTCTTGGCTGGTGGTTGTGCTTATGGTTTGTTAGGCATGTGTATTCCTTCTTCGTGGTGACTTTGACCTTATGTTCATTATTTTTACACTAATCTGCTTTCTTGCTTCCTTGCATTGGTTTTTGATAACGCTTCTCTGTGTTTGAGGGATTGATTTGTCTCAAAAATTATCTTTCTACATTTTTCAAACTTTTGATTATTCTAGCCAAGACACTATATGAAGTTAGTTTTCGTTCTTGATCTCCATTGGCGTTTTATCTCTTCGATAACAGAGGTTTTATGTTTATATTATGTATTCTACTTTAGTTTGGTTAATAATAAAATAAACATGTAATTGTAAAACAATACAATAGAGTAAGAAAATAATAAAATAGAGAAACTTATGTTATTTTTAGTTGTGAATAAATTAAATATGTAAAATATATTTATATTATTTTATATACTTTTTATTTATATTGCAATTTTAACAATAAATAGATTATCAAATTATGGTTGGTATTAAAAAGATTAGATAGTGCATAATTAGAAAATATTGAGATAAATTGTAATAATCTAAAAGCAAAAGAACTTAAAATGTAAAAAAAAAAGACACATGTCAAAAAAATCTTCATTCCACATGTCATAAGAAGAGAGAAAACTCTTCTTTATATATATATAGATAGATAGATTACCGGAAAAAAGACTCACATATGCTTTCTCGCCTTTTTCTCCCGTGAGATTATATGGTATTTATTATAGAGCTGGTTTATAAATTTTCATTTGTTGTAAGCTGTTCTGATCAATATTGGATGCTTCTCTTCTTCCTTAGATTTCAGCAGATGTTAGGAACTATATCTCATTGGGTTGGATCAGAGTTTAGTCTTCTTTGAAGATATTTTCCTCGTCGTTGGCTTACCGACAATAATCCCTTCTTGTCTTTGTTTTCAAAATATGGTTTTGCCTTTTTGGTGATTTGACTTCTATAGCTCGAGGACAGTCCCACATTTTGTTGATTACGTTTTGTCTACTTTTCTATCTATATTTTCTCGTCTCGTTGCAGCTTTCATCGATTCTTGCATCTTTATGGTTCTCCCTTTCGCCATGTTTGACACTACATGTTAGGATAGTGTTCTCATCTGTGTGTGCTCTTTAAATTTGGTTTCTGGCTCATGTTTGGGCTCTTGTTTGGCTTTCATTCTCACTTGCTCATATTGTTCTCTTCTTCTCCTGCTTTTTTTAGTATAAGTGTGTGGAGTTAGTCTCTTGTAGTTTTGGTCCTTTTTGTCCAGAGTTTTTGTGGTTCTTCACCAGCATAGGTGTCTTGTTTGTGTTTGTTTAATTTGTCAGGTGCTTCTTACCTCTTGGCTGGTGGTTGTGCTTATGGTTTGTTAGGCATGTGTCTTTCTTCTTCGTGGTGACTTTGACCTTATGTTCATTATTTTTACACTAATCTGCTTTCTTGCTTCCTTGCATTGGTTTTTGATAACGCTGCTCTGTGTTTGAGGGATTGATTTGTCTCAAAGATTATCTTTCTACATTTTTCAAACTTTTGATTATTCTAGCCAAGACACTATATGAAGTTAGTTTTCGTTCTTGATCTCCATTGGCGTTTTATCTCTTCGATAACAGAGGTTTTATGTTTATATTATGTATTCTACTTTAGTTTGGTTAATAATAAAATAAACATGTAATTGTAAAACAATACAATAGAGTAAGAAAATAATAAAATAGAGAAACTTATGTTATTTTTAGTTGTGAATAAATTAAATATGTAAAATATATTTATATTATTTTATATACTTTTTATTTATATTGCAATTTTAACAATAAATAGATTATCAAATTATGGTTGGTATTAAAAAGATTAGATAGTGCATAATTAGAAAATATTGAGATAAATTGTAATAATCTAAAAGCAAAAGAACTTAAAATGTAAAAAAAAAAAGACACATGTCAAAAAAATCTTCATTCCACATGTCATAAGAAGAGAGAAAACTCTTCTTTATATATATATAGATAGATAGATTACCGGAAAAAAGACTCACATATGCTTTCTCGCCTTTTTCTCCCGTGAGATTATATGGTATTTATTATAGAGCTGGTTTATAAATTTTCATTTGTTGTAAGCTGTTCTGATCAATATTGGATGCTTCTCTTCTTCCTTAGATTTCAGCAGATGTTAGGAACTATATCTCATTGGGTTGGATCAGAGTTTAGTCTTCTTTGAAGATATTTTCCTCGTCGTTGGCTTACCGACAATAATCCCTTCTTGTCTTTGTTTTCAAAATATGGTTTTGCCTTTTTGGTGATTTGACTTCTATAGCTCGAGGACAGTCCCACATTTTGTTGATTACGTTTTGTCTACTTTTCTATCTATATTTTCTCGTCTCGTTGCAGCTTTCATCGATTCTTGCATCTTTATGGTTCTCCCTTTCGCCATGTTTGACACTACATGTTAGGATAGTGTTCTCATCTGTGTGTGCTCTTTAAATTTGGTTTCTGGCTCATGTTTGGGCTCTTGTTTGGCTTTCATTCTCACTTGCTCATATTGTTCTCTTCTTCTCCTGCTTTTTTTAGTATAAGTGTGTGGAGTTAGTCTCTTGTAGTTTTGGTCCTTTTTGTCCAGAGTTTTTGTGGTTCTTCACCAGCATAGGTGTCTTGTTTGTGTTTGTTTAATTTGTCAGGTGCTTCTTACCTCTTGGCTGGTGGTTGTGCTTATGGTTTGTTAGGCATGTGTCTTTCTTCTTCGTGGTGACTTTGACCTTATGTTCATTATTTTTACACTAATCTGCTTTCTTGCTTCCTTGCATTGGTTTTTGATAACGCTGCTCTGTGTTTGAGGGATTGATTTGTCTCAAAGATTATCTTTCTACATTTTTCAAACTTTTGATTATTCTAGCCAAGACACTATATGAAGTTAGTTTTCGTTCTTGATCTCCATTGGCGTTTTATCTCTTCGATAACAGAGGTTTTATGTTTATATTATGTATTCTACTTTAGTTTGGTTAATAATAAAATAAACATGTAATTGTAAAACAATACAATAGAGTAAGAAAATAATAAAATAGAGAAACTTATGTTATTTTTAGTTGTGAATAAATTAAATATGTAAAATATATTTATATTATTTTATATACTTTTTATTTATATTGCAATTTTAACAATAAATAGATTATCAAATTATGGTTGGTATTAAAAAAATTAGATAGTGCATAATTAGAAAATATTGAGATAAATTGTAATGATCTAAAAGCAAAAGAACTTAAAATGTAAAAAAAAAGACACATGTCAAAAAAATCCTCCTTGCACATGTCATAAGAAGAGAGAAAACTCTTCTTTATATATATAGATAATAGTATTATCTGAATCACATTTAGAATTTTTTTAAAAAATATATGGAAGTTAAGAAAAAATGGAAAACTAAACTTTAACTAAAATTTACAATATGTTAATATATATATATATATATATATATATAATATTGAATTACCGGTTTGGTTCGGTTTAAACCCAAACCAAACAAAACCATTCGAGTTGAGTAAAACATGAACCAATTGGGTTATGTAAAGAGCATGGTTTGGTTTGGTTCGGTTTGACTTCAGTTGGTTCGGTTCGGTTCAGTTTGGTTTGGGTTTTTTGCCCGCCCCTAAGTTAAAACACACATGGCACATGCGGAGTTGTCAGGTTTTCCTTATTTTCTATAGACAGGTTACTATAGAATATGTTTAGTTAAGTGACAATCTCCATAAAAGAAAATGGTTATTAAGATGACTCCTTAAGGTCCGAAAGAGTTTGCAAGGCCTCCTGCTTTTTCTGGCGAATCTTCTTCATAGTTTCTCTCAAAGACTTAAACTCATTTTCTGCCTTTCTTAATTCTCCTTCGTACGGGTCTTTCACTTTCACATTTCTAGTCGCTATGATAACTTTTATCGTTTCTTCTTTGCTTGACTCCAAAGCCTACAACAAAACAATCAGAATTTATATATCTATCATATGTGATGAGCAAGAAAAACTGATCACCTGAATCTGTTTCCGTAAATTTGTTGTAGACGGCATTGAATTCCATAGGGAACCTTTTACTGGAGCGTCACAAAATAATTGTTCTTCTTCTATTACAAGTTCCATTAGTTTTTTTCTTCTTTTATCTCGTTCGCTTGTGCTATTAAGCCCGCAATTCATATAATAATCATAGTCTGACCAACGAATCTGCTTCATATAAACAAAACTGATAAGAAAAAAGGTATTTTGAAATCTGAATATGATGGAACAAGAAAGTTATCATGGATGTTAATTAAAAAAATCAATACTTAATAACAAAAAGAAATGAAAAGAATGAATAAGGTCTGATAGAGAAATAAACGTAACATGATCAAGTTCTTTGAAAGAAGACCCAGAGTTGATATGCTTATTTGGATTAGCCATCTTGAGAAGACGTCTTTCCCCACCCATGTTACGTGCCTCATGCAACATCCGGCAATTTAGGTTCTGTAATTATTCATGCTTGTTAAGTTTTGTTTTAACTTTCAACATTTTGAAATCGACCTAGTTGGAAAAGAGAAAGAAGGATAAGCGATTATGGTTTTCTAACATGAATGTTAACTTCCGGTTCTCCGGAAGAGAAACAGAGAACAGCCTTCTTGTCACGATATGCGCCGTGAGTGAAAGTTAGCTTTTCGAGCTCCTTCTTTCTTCGATCCATTTCAAAATTGCTATACATCGGTTTATCTCTGTAACTCCATTTACAGTACGACGTGCGCCATTCTTTTGACTTCGCACTGTCCAGATCAAGCTGTTACACATGTAGCAATATCAAGCCTATAATTAAAATCATTCACAAGCTAGATATAAAAAGAGATAAAAAGTGTCAATGAGTGATACCTTTTTCTCAAAAATATCGTTTCGTTGAATGTAAATCATTTGTTGTTGTAGATCTTCTACAGTCTTTTCATTCTCTTCTATTAACCTTGTGTCTCGATATTGGTGCTTCCTGAGTTGACCACGCTGATGTTGATGTTTAAAACTTTGGTTGATTTTTTTTCCATTAATTTCTACAATCTCCATATTTTAGTACCAGATTAAGCCTCAGAAGATGGTTGGTTATGTCAGCTTCAACAAGAAAATGGAAGATTGTTTCCGATGTATGGTTTATCAATGTCGAAAAAAGTATTATGAATTCAAGATAGATGTTTGGGACTTTAATGTTTATAATAAACTAATTACTAAGTCCTTTTTATATTATTCAAATAAGAACTTATTGATACTCTATTCAGAACTTGGTTTGCATGCCACGAAACTTGACAGCCACTTTTAATTTGTTTTCTTTATACTCGACTCAAGCCCCACCATAAAGTTTTGGTCAAACGAGCAATCCTCCTGGCTCCTAAGTAAGTTGACAGCCACCTTAAACTTTCTCAAACCAAGATGATATATATATATATATATATATATATATATATATATATATATATATATATATATATATATATATATATAATAAAAAGCAAATATCATAATTTTATATTTTCACTTATTGTTCTCTAACATAAATTATGTTTGCTAGCTAACAATATTAGGGAAAAGGATAAATTCATATCCAACACTCAGCAAA
The DNA here is from genome assembly GCA_026261945.1 of Hirschfeldia incana. NCBI lineage: Eukaryota > Viridiplantae > Streptophyta > Magnoliopsida > Brassicales > Brassicaceae > Hirschfeldia > Hirschfeldia incana. The sequence continues at coordinate 78,832 of JABCMI010000139.1, read as the reverse complement.
TAAGTGATATATTCAAGGGAGAATTGCCAAGTGTGACTCAAAACTTGGAGTCAAATCCAAAAGAATATCCTAACTTGGGTCAAAGGCAAAAGTAATCTAAAAGGCTATTGAAATTACATCTATCCTCTTGTGACCAAACAAAAAAAAACGGAATTTTTTTTACGTTTTTACCCCTCGCAAGTCGTCTGTTTAGACGACTTGAAAATAAGTCGTCTGGTAAGTCGTCCAGACGACTTAACTGAAAGTCGTCTGGACAGTTATTCTTAAACATAATTTAAAAATTTTGTAAAAAATATTTTGATAAGTGAAAATAGGAATTATGTAATTAACATATGTCTTAAGAGATATAAATTAAGATATAACAAATTTCAATTGTTTTCAACATAGATGAGTGAAAGTAGTGAGTCATGATATTCTTTAGTTTAGGTTTCATCAACATATGTTGTAGTATTGTATATATTCTTAGGGTTAGATTTCGGAAAGCATTAAAACCGTTTTTGAAAAATTTAAAAATTACCTAAGCGTGTTCATTTCTGTGTATAGTAAACACTATTGAAGTATAATTTGATTTTATAACGTGGTTAGTTAGTTAATTTAGTCATTTTAGTTTAGGGGTTCATTTTAGGGTCTGAGACGACTTAACATTTAGTCGTCTTTGAACAGACGACTAAATATTAAGTCGTCTGATATACATTATCAGCCAGAATAAGTCGTCTAAACCGGACCAAACCTTAAATTTTACCAATGTACTTTTAAAGCTAACCGAATTATTTACCCAATACAGAAGGTGATTTTATTGTTCATTTTTCGCAAAATTCAGAAACCCTAACAGTTCTCTCTCACCGGCGATATCAAAGGCGATTTCGAATTCCTACTATTTCCGAACAAACCATTGTTCTCAACGTCGGCTATCTAACTTCATTCTCACCGTTCTCGCCGCAACTTCTTCTAACCCTAGCGTCGCCGCTTCCTCTAAACCCTAGCGCCGCCGCTTCCACTATTTCCGAACAAACCGTCGCCCTCGCCACCGTGTCACCAACGTTCTCACCACCGCTTCCTCCAAACACTAGCGCCACGGCTTCTTCTAAACCCTAGCGCCGCCGCTTCTTCTCTGTAAACCGTAGCGCTGTTTCTCTGTAAACCCTAACGCCAGTAAGTCATCAATCTCGAGGAAAATATGAAAATAAAACGTTGTCTCTATCAATTTACTTATTCTCACCGTTTCACGTTTATTTTTTCAGATCTATAACCGCAATGACGAGTACTCCAACTCCTTCTGCGACTAATCAGGTCCGCTTTAAATTTTTCTACTGAAAGACTTAAATATAAATCGTCTGGAAAGTCTTCCAACTGGACGACTTAGTAGACGACTTAGTAGACGACTTATTACAAGTCGACTACTAAGTCGTCCATTTGGAAGACTTTCCAGACGACTTAATATAAGTCGTCTACTAAGTCGTCCAGTTGGACGACTTTCCAGACGACTTAATTATAAGTCGTCTACTAAGTCGTCTGGAGTAACAATTATGTGTTCTGACTTCTATTATTTTGCAGACAAAAAGGATGGATATTCCAGAACTCCCCCGTAGGTTATATACATCAGGGGAAGAGCCACCAGCCCACAATAGCATTTCGTATCACACGGATAACAATAAGTTGCATACTGCTCTTAGGGAAGCTCTTACTGATGACGAATTTGAAGAGCTCAAGGAGTCGAGATTGGGAGTTTTAATCAAGTTCAAGGAGCATGGATTTGGTAGGGTTTCAAGGCTGGTTCACCACATGCTCAGTTTCAAGCTGGACATTAAGAAGAAGTATGAGATGTGATCTCTCGTTGGTCCAGAACCTTTGAGGTTTTCACTGTTAGAGTTTGAAAACCTCACTGGTCTAAACTGCGAGTACATCGAGGACCTTGAGACACCAAAATGTGAAGTTACCAAAGAGATTATTTCTTTCTGGGGGATGATGGGAGTTCATCTGGAAGCAGGGCCAACTACTGATCAGATAATAACAGCATTGAAGAGATGCGTGGATTGGTCCACGGAAGATCGCAAGCGGCTCGCGTACCTTTCCATCTTCACAGGATTTATTGAAGGGAGAAAGTTTTCAACCGCTACACGATCTAGTCTGGCAAGGCTAGTGATGGATTTAGATCGGTTTGAGAATTATCCATGGGGGAGAGTCGCGTATAAGGTGCTGATGGACGCTTTGTGGAACAAAGATATTACTGGCTGTTACACCGTGGATGGGTTTATACAAGTTCTTCAGGTTTGGGTGTACACAGCTATGCCAAAATTGGGTGCTAGTATTGGTGGTCCCAGAGCAAACAGTCCGTCTCCACCGATACTGGCTTACGGAGGTAGCAGAGGCCGCATATCAATGAAAGCTGCTATCTTGAGTCAGGTATCTACTTCAATCCAAAAGACTGCGCAGCCGACTTATATTAAAGTTGTCTGGAAGGTCGTCCAGCTGGACGAGTTATCGGACGACTTAATTAAGTCGTCTGGAAAGTCTTCCAGCTGGACGACTCAGTAGACGACTTATTATAAGTCGTCTGGAAGGTCTTCCAGCTGGACGACTTATCGGACGACTTAATTAAGTCGTCTGGAAAGTCTTCCATCTGGACGACTTAGTAGACGACTTAATTAAGTCGTCCGATAAGTCGTCCAGCTGGAAGACTTAGTAGACGACTTATAATAAGTCGTCTATTTAGTCGTCCAGCTGGACGACTTACCAGAGGACTTATAATTAAGTCGTCTATTTAGTCTTTTTTTTTCTAATATCTAACTCGATTCTTCTATTTACTGCAGACCCGCGTGATCAACTTTGTCGAGAAGGACATTAGTGAAATGTGGTCAAAATGGGACTCTGAAGTTGAAGACCTACCCGCAGAGAACATCATTAAAGTCATGTATGATCGGAGACCGTGGAAGTGGACCATGGATTGCTGGGAAGTCACTAGTACTAAGGTCTATACAAAACCTAAGGTTGTGACTCCATCGAAGAAAGCCAAAGAGATGGTTGTGGTGGAGGAGGAGGAGGAGGAGGAAGACAGGTCAAGACCTCGGAAGAAAGCTCGTAAAGAGGCTCCTAAAGAGGCTAGTGAAGAGGCTAGAGAAGAGGCTAGTTGGATGACCAAACATGAGTTGGAAAATATGTTCAAGGACGTAGTTGACTGCATGAAAGAAGGGTTTAGGAAGTGCATCAGGGAGATTAGGAAGTTGTCCGATAGGGTGGAAGCTGTGGAGAAGAAGGTTGGTGTCACCAATCAGACTACCCCTCAAGCCAAACAAACCGGAGATAGTAACCAACAGCCTACACCTCTAACCAATCAGACAACCCCTTAACCCAAACAGCCTACTCCTCAACCCAAACAGGCTACTCCTCAACCCAAACAGCGTACTCCTCTTAAGAAACAGCCTACTCCTACCAAACAGCCTAATCCTCAAAAGAAACAGCCTTCTCCTCAAACGAAACAACCTACTCCTCAAACGAAACAGACTACCCCTCAAGCCAAAGAGGTTAGTATCAAATCCTCTCCCAACAAGAATTAAGTCGTCTAGGGTTAACTAGTTGTCCAGACGACTTAAATAAAAGTTGTCTTGACGACTAGTTGACCCTGGACGACTTAAATGTAAGTTGTCTGGACCACTAGTTGACCCTGGACAACTTAATTTTAAGTCGTCCAGGGTCAACTAATGGTCCAGACAACTTACATTTAAGTCGTCCAGGGTCAACTAGTCATCCAGACAACTTTTATTTAATTCGTCCAGGGTCAACTAGTCGTCAAGACAACTTTTATTTAAATCGTCCAGGGTTAACTAGTGTGCAACTTTTATTGCAGAGATTTTTGCCGGAGGATACAGCAGATGAGGCTTTCTCGGTAAATAAGATCTTGCCGGAGGATAAAGCAGATGGTGTCTCCTCCAAACAGATTGTTGCTGTCACTTCCACTGACCAACCGAGCCTCGCTTCCACCGATCAACACCCGAGCCTCGCTTCCACCGATCAACAACCGAGCCTCGCTTCCACCGATCAACAACTGAGCGTCGCTTCCACCGATCCAAGCGTTCCAGCACCACAATCAAGCGTTCCAGTTTCAGAACCGAGCCTGGTTGTATTGGACAAAACAGCTCCCACTGCTACTGTGCGTGCAAGGAGTGAACGAGCGAAGTAACCTGCTCCCACGCAGATGTCTCCTTATACGGGAGAGAAAAAAAAAATAAAGTGGCAGCCTATAGTCCATTTCAGCTAGTAAAAAGAGCTAAGTTGAAGGATCTCGGTGATTGGTTGAAAACTGATCCGTAAGTGATTGCTTTACCCAAAACTCATTGCTTTTTTGCTTGATTTAGTCTACCAAAACTGATTGCTTTTTTTGTTTGTAGTCATTATTTAACTAAGCTAGAGGACAAACCACATACATCACCAACTTGGTGGTATAACATCCTCCGGACAGCCAAATCATGGCTGGAAGACTGCGTAAGTCTTTTGCTTATCTTGTATCTTTTTCGTCTGGACTTAAATATAGGTCGTCTGGAAAGTCGTCTACTTGGTCAGCCAAGTAGACGACTTTCCAGACGACTTATCTTTAAGTCGTCTGGTAAATATAAGTCGTCTGGAAAGTCGTATACAATGTCGTCCAAGTAGACTACTTTCCAGACAACTTATATTTACCAGACGAATTAAAGATAAGTCGTCTACTTGGACGACCAAGTAGACGACTTACTGCTAAGTCGTCTACTTGGACGACCAAGTAGACGACTTACTGCTAAGTCGTCTGGAAAGTCGTCCACGTAGACGACTTACTGCTAAGTCGTCTGGTATCTTCTAACTTGTATTGTGTTATATGCAGCATATAGATACTTGGATTAATGTGCTGAGGCAGAGGTATCAGGAGAACCCACAAACTTTCAGAAGCGAGCGAATGTGCTTCATGGATCACAACTTTTCCCAGTCTTGGAGAGACCAATATCAGTTCTTCAAAGCATCGAAACCTGATCACAAAGGTTTAGGAAGAGCTCTACCTGGTGGGGCGTAAAATTTTTATGACGGATCAATACCTTCATTTTGCCAATCAAACAAAAAGTGGGGGAAGGACATTGATGATATCTATGAGCCAGTGAACTTGGACAATAAGCATTGGGCTGCTATTTGGATATTGATCCCAAAGAGGCACATAGTCGTCTGGGACAGCATACCTTAATCGTCGGTACCAGAAGCATGGGATGAGATAATGCAGCATTTTCTCGAGATGGTCCCTTATCTGCTTGTTGAGTGCGCTCCCAACGATGAATTACGGGTCGAACGCGGGTTGAAGCCATACACCTATGAGAGACAGCTGTAAGATTTACCCACGGCCAACAATGGTGATTGTGGCATGTACGCTTCAAAGTACATTGAATGTCATGCTCTTGGGGTCCCCTTTAACTCTAAAGACTTTGTTAGGTCCAAAGCGAAGAATACGAAGGATAATATGGCGGTGGATATATGGACGGAGTTTCTTGATCAGCATTTGGTCGAAAATGTGGATGGTGATAAGTTCGTGGGCATGTATGATTAGCTGTATAGATTTGAACTCCTATTTGAACTTGAAAGAAAATGTGTATAGCTTTGAACTTGTTTGTCTCTTGTATAGATTTGAACTCCTCTTTTATAGATTTGAACTTGTCTTCTAATTATTAGATTTGTATTTGTATTTGAACTTGTCTTTGTATATATTTGCAAATTTATAAGTCGTCTGGAAGGTTTTCCAGCTGGACGACTTACAAATAAGTCGTCTGGAGGGTTTGGCCGACTTACAGTTAAGTCGTCTGGAAGGTTTTCCAGCTGGACGACTTACAAATAAGTCGTCTGGAAGGTTTTCCAGCTGGACGACTTCCAAATAAGTCGTCTGGAAGGTTTTCCAGCTGGACGATTTCCATATATGTCGTCTGGAAGGTTTTCCAGCTTGACGACTTCCATATAAGTCGTCTGGAAGGTTTTCCAGCTGGACGACTTACAAAGAAGTCGTCTGGAAGGTTTTAATATTTTGGTTTGTGTTTTCAGATGTAGAAAAGCAATGTTTTAAAACTTTATGTTGTTTCCTAACTTAAATTCAATTCATATAAACATTTTGTTCGATGATTAGTCAACGCAACGAACTTAGCATAAAAGTTCACATAGGAAACCATTCAAGTTTTACAAACCAAAATACATAAGTTGATAAGTTGCTAATGAAACAAAAGGAAACAAGTTAAGATGATAGAGAGGAAAGACCGCAAAAGACCCGTCTAAAAATAAAATACACTGGACGACTTAGTATAAGGTCGTCTAAAAATAAAATACACTGGACGACTTAGTATTAGGTCATCTAACAATAAAATACACTGGACGACTTATATATAAGTCGTCTGGACAACTAGTCAACTGGTTGTGTACATTGTGGTTTCGTATGGCCAGTTTCCTTGCAGTTTGAGCATCTCTGTGCCCTGTGTTTCTTCCTGGGTTTGTGTCCTCTCATCCTAGATAGCTCCAACCAAGATTGCCATCTTGATTTCTTCTGTCTCCCCGGACCACGTTTTACTTCTGGAGGAAAGCATTCTCGTTCCTCAATATGTTGTGACACGATAGGATATATATTCTCTGAGTATCTTGCATACAGATAATTCTTTGAGTACAATGGACATACAAGTGTGGAGATATGCAAACCAACACGTGTTCCAGCAGCTATAGCAAGAGAGCAAGGTATTTTCTCCACTCTATAGACACCACAATCACACTTTGCATGTTCCAATTCAACTACACAGTCCATTTTGCCACCTTTGACAAAGAATCGCCATCCATCAATTTGTTGGACCGTCATCGTATCCGCTATCTCTGTTCGAACAGAAAGCAAGTATTCAACACCCCGGCTATGTGGAGTTGTGAGACTCAAAGCATCTTGTCTCCTTTTCACATACCATTTTCCTAACTTCTGCCTTATGAATTCCAGCAAGAACGTAATCGGAAATCATCTTGCTCGCTTCAGTGCGAAATAATAGATTCAGCGATGTTGTTTTTTTTTATGTTGAACATGTTCCCCTTACAATAAACCCTTGACCATAGGATGGCGTCGGCATTCTCCAAATACGTTGCAAGTTCCGGGTTTGCACTCCGTATCTCAGCCATGTACCGGTCAAAATCGTAAAACGTGTGAGCATAAGCAGCCCCTTTCACCAAGTACATGATATGTTTCCCTTTAAACTTTTTGACAATGTTATCTTGAAGATGATAATAACATATTCCTCGGGTTGCCCAAGGAAACACCTTATCACACGCACTTTTAATGGCCGCGTGCCGGTCGGAGACTATCACCAGAGGCTTGTCATGAGATATACAACTAGCCAATTTTGTGAAAAACCATTCCCAAGAAGGATCATCTTCAGCATCCACGATCCCAAAAGCCAATGGGAATATCTGAAAATTACCATCTTGTGCGGCTGCAACTATCATAACACCTCCATACTTTCCACTTAGGTGAGTTCCATCCACCACAATGACCATTCTCTGATACTTAAAACCTTTGATAGAAGCTCCAAAAGAGAGAAATAGATACTTAAATCTTTTAACATAATCAAGTTCTATAACCGTGATAAAATCAGGATTTGCAATGGAGATTTCCTTGAGATATGATGCCAGACGCGAATACCCTTCTTCTGTTGATCCTCTCACCAATGTTTGTGCATATAACAGTGCTCTGTATGAAGTGGTGTAATCAAGCTCCATGTCAAACATGTTCCTCATTGCATCAGTGATATGCTGCGGAGTTATCCCATCAATGATTCCAACACGATCAATGAAAAGACTACCAACAGACTTCGGAGTACAGTGTCTCCGCTGAGAGATTCGGCCTCCCACTGAGCATAAATGTTTTTCCACATACTTTGTAACCCAAAACGTGTTTGTCCCATGTTTCACACTCGCTCTGATCTTCCATCCACAACCGCTAACCCGAAATCTTGCCACAAAGAGAGTTTTCGTTGATTTGTATATTCTGAAAGAAAACCTACCTCTCACTGCTGTCAACCGCAGCTCTGAAAGCAGTGCATCCTTGCTAACAAAACTCTGGTTGACATAGATACTGGTACCATCCGATTTTCCTCCTTCAATAGCTTTTGTCTTAGCATATGTCTTTTCGATTTCTTCAAAACAAATATTATCATCATCTTCCTCGTCCTCATCTTGAACCTTTCCATAAAGACTGTAATCCCCACCATTCTAATCCGTTTCACCAACAATAGAGTTATCAGCATCCTCCTCCCCATTTTCCTCCTCCCCATCCTCCTCCCCATTTTCCTCATTATCACCAACATCTTCTTCCCATTCATCAGTTTCATCATTATCACCAACATCTTCTTCCCATTCACCAGCTTCATCATCACCAACATCTTTTTCCCATTCACCAGCTTCATCATTATCCCTTTTCTCTGAAACCGTTTCCACCTTGCTGCGGCTTGATACACAAAGACATACTCTATGCGTTTTGAGTATCTCGAGCAAGTTTCGAACTTGTCTATCACTTGTAATATGAATGGGAGGACTGCCTGGAGCCATCATCATTTCTGCTGGTAATGAGTAGCTAATCTCCACAGTCACTGTTCTCATGTCCAGGTTATAATCTTCTTGAGCCATTGCAACAAGTTCAGCATGTGTTGAATCTTCATTCAATAAAAACAATCTTGCTCCTTTGAGATCGTCAACCACAAAATCCCAACGGCAATCTCTCAACAACCATTCTCCATACACTGCATGTAACTGAAAAATCATCTGCAAATATTCAAAATAAAACACATTAGTAAACATAGAGAAAATGAAGAAGTTCAATAAACATTGCCGCATACGACTTAGAATTAAGTCGTCCAGAAGACTTAAAGGTAAGTCGTCTAAAGAGGTCACTTTTGCAATTGAAAATGAAAAGGGACGACTTAATTCTAAGTCATCCGACTTTGTTTGTTAAAAAATAAACTTCAGACGACTTATATAAAAGTCGTTTACGAGAAACAGATTAGTTTTGCATTTGACCGAATCGTGTCAGATCTTTGACTATTTCTGGACGACTTATAATTTAGTCGTCTCTGGGAAAGTTAAAATTTCAATATTTTATTCAAACTAGACGACTTAAACGTAAGTCGTCCTAGGTTAGTTTTGTAATTGAAAAATAAAACTTGAAATTTAACTTTCTCCAGACGACTTAAATGAAAGTCGTCCAGCTAGACAACTTAATTTAAGGTCGTCCGGTTTAAGCAAGGTTTGACTAGAAAATTGAGAAATATTCTGGACGATTTTGCTTTCCTCGGACGACTTTAAATTAAGTCTTCTGGTGGGACGACTTTATATTATGTCGTCTGGTAAAAGTTGAATTATAAAGTTTTATTTTTCAATTACAAAACTAACCTAAGACGACTTACACGTAAGTCGTCTAGTTTAATAAAATATTGAAATTTTAACTTTCCCAGAGACGACTGAATTATAAGTCGTCTAGAAATGGTCAAAGATCTGACACGATTCGGTCAAATGCAAAACTAGCCTTGTTTCTCATAGACGACTTATATATAAGTTGTCTGGAGTTTTGTTTTTTAACAAACAAAGCTGGACGACTTAGTTTAAGTCGTCCGTTTGACCAGAAGACTTATCAGTAAGTCTTCTACATACAGATGACTTACTAGTAAGTCTTCTACGCGAACAGATCTTGAAAAAAATTCAAATTCGTACCTTAAACTAGGTGAGATGACTTCGTTTGCACACATGGTCTTCTCCAACCACCCAGAACCTCAAACGAAAGCAACCGTAAGTCAAAACGAAAGAAATATGGCTCTGTCAACCATATTTTGAATCAAAAGCTTGAGTTTTTTGGATGAATATGGAGAGAAAGTGAAAGAAATGTTGTTTTTAGTTCATAACAATTAAAACAAGAGAGAGTGTAAAGAGATTTACGTGCATTAAAGGGCATTAAAAGCTCCAAACAGTTAGTACAAGGTTGTTGAACTATTCATGGTAGTGGCACTATTGTAAATACTTGAAGAATATGAGGTTGAAACAGTAAAGAAGTCATTTTCGAAAAAAAAGGTTAGTAGCATTTTCGTAGATAAAATGCAAGTGTGGGTGAAAATCTCAAAAAAAAATGAGTCAAAAGAAAAAGTTAGTTTTCTGTTTGACTCCAAGTTTTGAGTCACATTTGTAAAAAGCTGTATATTCAATCTATACATCATTTATATCATAGTGCATATATTTCCTATATATTAAAGGAAAAACATTTTTAAGAGTTTTCTTAATTGTGTCTTGGCCGAATCTGACGTGGCTTAATGAGGAGTTGTTATTTAAAGAATTGCATACGTGTCACACAGAGAATGTTTCTCACAAAAACTTTGAATTTAATGCAAACATCTATACTGTTAAAAGAGAAATATTATGATAAAATCTACTTACAAAAGATTGTTGGACTTATTCAATAGAATTTATTTAGACTCAATATTTAATCTCTAAACATAGCATATCCTAAATAATATTCAATTAGTTATAAATGTAGCAAATGGTTTAGGCTCACCCACCTACCTATATCTTAGGAAAGATCATTTAATTGCATTATTTACAGAATTATATTCATAAATAAATTCTTCAAAGATTGCCAAGAAAAAACGGACCATTTAATAGATTTCTTCTACGCAATTCACGCTATAAGTCAAAATAACATGTTAACTCAGCCATTATATTCTAATATATTATTATTTCAAGTCTCAGAGCCATAAATAACATCATAACATATATTCATTCCGTTTCAAATTATTTGTCCGTTGTTTTACGTTTATGCATACATAACAAGAAAATATTTAATTTTACATATTTTTAAAATAAAAACACCATTACCAATACACCTAACCATGTTTCACCCAATAAAAAAATAGATTAGAGAATATTATCAATAAATTTTGCATTGAAAAAAAAAAACGATACTTATTTTGAAACAATTTTTTTTCTAGTACGACAAGTAATTTGAAACGGATGGAGTATTTATTAATAAGATCATTTTCAATGACATTTATAAAAAATAACCATTTAAATACAGTCCAAAACGAATTTTTTTTTGACAAAAGGTTTTATCCAACTTTAAAGTTGTTATGTGTAAAATTATGCACTATATCTTATACTCATAATGGATCTATAATATTTAGAAATTAATTAACAAAATGAATTAACTTATATCATATACCGTGCCATCTTACATATATACTTTAAATACTTATAAAATCAAATTTGATAAAAATGAGCACACAAAAATAATCTTTATAAAAATAATTTATAATAAAATTTTGTAATCTAAGATAAATTTAAATTTTTAATAACCATACAAATCTACACTATTAAATTAGCCAAAAATCTACCAAGCACACCTTATGTTTAATAATTTAACAAGTATAATTTATAAACTTCACATAAAATATAATTAAAGAGTAGGTATGGCATTTGAGTCCTCAAACGGACACAGATCGTTTTCTTGCGGGTCCAGATCCTTTGGATCCTAGATATTTGGATCCAAGTACGAATTTAAAATTTTTGATTTGGATAGGATCAGTTTTTTTAATTACAACTTGGTTCGGGTATATAATTCAAACACATGTTAAATACATGTAAGTTTTGGATATATAACAGGTTCAGACTGATTCAAGTATTTAAAACCACAAAAGATTAGAAATATCCGAAAATCCAAAAAGTATGCACAACACAAAAAACAAAATAAATACCCAAAATATTAAAAAATATCTAAAATCCTGAAATTTTATCAGAAATCTAACCTTAGGAACCAAAAATACCCAAAATTTTATTCGAGCACCTGAAATATATTTTTAAAATTTTGATATTTTACCTGAAACTCAAAACAATAACAAAGAATCTCAAATATGAAACTTAAAAAACTATCTAGAATACCAAAAAAAAAACTAAATATAAAATTCAAGTCCTTTGGATACCCTATATGACATCGAATTGACCCGAACTCAAAAATAGAGACCCGCAGGTCCAAAAATATACCCAGTAGATAATTTGTCTTAGATTTAGATCCAAACTGAACTTGCATTTTTGAGTGGTCGGTTTTTTGGATTCCGGTAAAGTTGTCATGCCTACAAAATAGTTATATAAGAGTGTATATACAAATTTCAAATAAACTAATTCAAAAACTAAAACAAGCGCGGGTCAAAATCTAGTTACATTCCTTAAAAAGATCTCCACTTTTTGGATTATATTTTTCACGTGAGTTTCTTTTCAACGTTATAGCACACCGCTCGATACAAGCATACTCACAAATGTTTTACAACCAGCTTTCTCGAGAAGCTTGGTCATGTTATTGGAAGGAGCTGGCACAGTTAAGATTTTATGAGAGATGATCTTGATTTCGAGGACGGATATGTTGTAAGGGATTTGTTTAACGGATCTGGTGTAGCTGGCAACGAGCTTGGAACCAGGAGCGGTGCTGAAGCCGACCTTGCCTCCTTCGAGATCGGTGACGTTGACGAACCCTAGGTTTCCGACGGCGGTAGTTTGGTAAAGCGTGGTGACGAGTGTGGTGCCCTGGGAGATCTTGTGGAGCTTCAAGGGATCATAGTAGTCGAAGAGGATGAGGAGGCTAGGGCGATTTTGATGACATAGAGTGAATGTTTTCCGGCGAGGGATGACACTGCGTTATTGTTGACTCTAACACCACCAATCGAGATGAAGGTTGCATACATTACCGTATCAGTTTCATTAATTTTTTCGACCTTACATTAATCTTTTATTACCAATAGTAAAGACTTAATTTCCCTAATTTTTTTTTTAAAAAAGAACTTTTTCCCCTAAAATTTATGTATATTATTGTTAAAACAACAAAAATGACATTTTAATATCGTACAGTTTAAATTAATTACAAAAACAAACACTTATGTACATTAATTACAAAAAAAAATGTATTTACACATGCTAAGACAAGAAATCGAAGTTTGTATAGAAAAATGTTTAGCCTATATGACCGAAAAAGAGAGTATCAATCCTTAAATCTAACAGAAGACAGGTTTATTTGAAACATATTTGAAATTTTTTATTTCAAATCAATAGTTAACATAATTAGTGTATGTTAATAGTATTGATTACAAATCAATAGTTAACATAAAGTACTACAAATTGATGTGAATTTATAATGATTTTAAGATTTTATCTAACAATTGTTAACATAATTATATGTTAATAGTATTGATGTTTTTTTTACTTTCACGATTTCATTCCGCATATTTTGATTCAACTTCAAGAGAGTTGAAGACTTTAATTTATTATCTTATAAAAGTTTTATATTATTTTGTTTTTTATATTAAAAACTAATTATGTGTTGTAGAAGATCGAATAACCTTCAATTGCTTTTATGCTTCAATGTTGTTTTTTTTTTTAATTTTGAGAACTATATTTTATTTATTTCACACAGTTATGCTTTTACTTTTCAATTTTATTTATCCACCGAAAGAAACAAATTTTGAATGTTTTGACCAATCTTTTCGAAGTTTATTACCATTAAAACGAATTGTAGACTTCAGTTTATAAAAAAAACATGTATAATCACAGTGGTTGTCGAATAGTTAACATGTATATCAACATCAAGTCAAAATAAACTCCAGTCATAGACTTCAGATTACATATATTAATCATGTATAATCACAGATTCGATAACATCGTAGTTAAATGAATCATACCTTTAGTTTGTACACACCGTTTATTTAAGGTATACCTTATTTATACATAATCATAATATATACAGTTAACAATGATATAGATATATTATTCCGCGTAAAACGCGGGTTACTACTATCTAGTATATGTATATTTAATATCATACATCTTATTTATGTTTTCTCGCAAAATCTTATATTAGTCACCACATAAACTAGCAAATCATTTAATTTTGATGATGTAGATTCTATAGTATCTACTTTTATTGATGAAAACGCCAAATGTACAATAACTTTTAAATAAAAATAGTTCGTTTATGAAATACATTTTAAATTTTTTAAAAGTTATATACTAGACAGATTTGTTATAATGTTTCCATCGATTACTCTTACGTTAATCTCCACTAGATCTCGACCCGCACAACCGTGCGGGTGTTATTTTCAATTATATATATATATATATATATATATATATATATATATATATATTTTATTTATTTATTTATTTTAAATCGTTAATGGTATTTATTTTTAATTTTAATGTTTTATAACTATTTAAAATATAATAACTTAGAGTTTACATGATGTAAATAATCAATTGTTTAAAACCGTCGCATGTATTTTTGTCTCTTATTATATATTTATCTTATTGTATTTACTTTTAATTATCAAAAAAATTAATATGTGATGGATTGTAAACAATAAATGTACTTATTAATGCATAATAATATATAGTTCAATTTTAATCATGAAATTGGTGAAAATTATGATATTATTAAAATATTTAGATCAACATAATAAATTTTAATATTATTTATTGTGATTATATAATAGATAAAATATAATAGAATATTTATATTTCATTTTATAATTGATAACTGAATATATTAATGTATAATTATATTTCAAAACTAACTACAAAATTAGCGAAAATATTTACATATAATTTTTGAATATTAAGATCTTTTAAAATCTTTTTAAACAGATTTTTCGAATTTTTAACATATAAATATATATATATATATATATATATATTTTTTTTTGAATTGAAGAGATATCTAAATATATTGTGATTATGTTTCCGGTTTATTAGGAAACAAAATTATATCATTTATGTTATATATAAGTTATATTATAAGTAATAATAAATGATATTAGCTGATTTCTAAGGATGGTTTATTGGATCCATTTTTTTAAAAAAAATCACACATAAATTAAGGATTGTGACTTCTATTTTAATATAATACTAGATTTTGACCCGCTCTTTTTATTTTTTGTTGGAAAAAATGATTTTACGTAATAAAAATTATGATTTTTGATAAATTATTTATTTTAATTTTTATGACTTACTTTTTTTTTGAAAGAATAAAAACTGATGAAAAATTTAAAAATTATTGCGGTGAGCGTGGATCGAACACGCGACCTTCAGATCTTCAGTCTAACGCTCTCCCAACTGAGCTATCCCCGCTTGTTCTTTTATGACTTATTTTTGTTATTTTAAATATAAAATACTAAATTTTTGAAGACTCAAGATAATTATAATCCGTAATATGATTTTATTTATTGAACTTGAAGTTAAACTTATTTTACACTGATTTTGTTTTTAATTTAAATAAAATATTTTCTATATTCAACACTCTCTGTACTGAAAAATTTATTTGTGCATTTCAAAATATTTTCTATAATTTGATTAAATTTAATTTATGTGATTTAATTTTTCTTTTGAATTAAATTATGATTTAAGAAGTTGAGATAATTCATACATGTATTATGATTTTGTTGATTAATCATTTGTTATTTTAAATTGATTTTATTTTGAGGTTTCATTTAATAAATGCTTTCAAATAATTAATTACTTAAAAGATTTTCTGGAAAGATATGCATAAATATTTAAGAAATATTTTTTTTAAAGTATAAGAATTGAATTATTAAATATTTTTTAATGTAATTGTAAAATAATGACTTTTTATTGGTTGCAAATACTGCCAGCAAAAAGGTACATACAATATTTATAAGTAATTGGAAAAGTCAGGGTCATATTCATAAAAAATATTTTCTATTATTAAAATAGAAGTACACTTATAAAATACTCCTTTATTTTGCAAGTTATTTACATTTCAATGCCACTAAAGTTATAAATTATCTTACTTCAATTAATGTTGTCTTTTTCTGTTGATTAATGATTTTTCTTATTATGATTTTACCAATAAAACCGGCAACAATTAAATAAGGAAATCGATGCCAAAAAAGTATTAAAGGAAATCAAAATAGCTGTGCTATCATACGACATTATTATGACATAATTTAACTTAAATCTACAGCTTTCTTAAAATAGAATCCGTATAAGAAATATTATTCATCTATAGCTGATGAACCTATGTACAAAACAATAAGACAATTTATTTTAGTTTTTTTGGGGTTAAATCCTGACCAACTGGACAAATTAAAAATCTATGCAGTGGAAGTTTACTTTATTTTTGTTTGACCAAAAATTAGAAAAGAAGATATTAGAAAAGAATAAGAAAAAAAAGATATTGAAATCATTATATCCATACACATAGGTTATATCTAACCTTTCTAAACAAATAAATAAATACATTATTTCTATAAGCCTAATATGTTTCCAAGTCCATCCATACATAATTCAAACGTATTTATTTTAAAGTTATTATTTACCCAATTCTATTTTTCTAGATTCTTTAAACAAATAAAATAAAAATAAATATATTTCGGTTATAATCTATTATTGTTGAGTTGACGTTTTTATTATATAAAACCAAATTTTTGTCACACATTCTATTGTTATTACAAATACAAAAAATATTCAAAGTATAACATATGATTACTACAAAAATAGATCATTTAATATAAATCAAAAAATTAAAAAATAAGATAAGCACCCGCCCGTTATGGTCTAGTTATGATTTAATAGTATAGAGAGTGTTTGCGATCATGTTAGTCTTAGTTAATATTGGTTATGTTGTTTACACCTATATAATTTAGATTGACACATAAGATATTATTTATTTCTTAAAATAAAATTATTTGCAAATATTTGCATGATTACATAACCGATCTAAAAAAATCCTATACATACACATAACAGAGATTAATACGGGAGTAATCATCAATAGCATTAATTTCATAAATAATGTGAAGAGGAAGATAATAAATATGAACAATCTTCCAAAATGGTTATATTCTTAATTGTACCTTTTGACAAAATTTTAATTAAAAAAAAAGAGTTGTGAGCTCTGTCTTCTTTCTGTTGTACATCATCTCCAGCATTTTCTCATGGTTTTTTTTTATCTCATTTCATTTTTTTTTGACAGCAAAGCTCCATGTATTATTAATACAAACCGAAAAGGTTAGCTTGGGGAGCCAACCATGCCGGGATTGTATGTGTTACATGGGAAAAAAACAGAGTTTTGAGTACGAGCTCCTTTGGCTAGGAGGTCGGCTCTTACATTACGAGTACGAGAAATAAAAGAGAATGAAAGAGAGTGAAACTCAGATACCAGGAACGTAAATTCGTTCCATTCAGAAGCCAAACTTGGCCAATCTTCTTCTTCATTAATCAGCTTTACTAGCTGTAGGCAATCCGATTCAAAAGACATTGATGTATAGCCTAATTGGAGAGAAATTTTCATTGCACATAGCAAGATATTGAACTCCGTATGAAGAGGGGATGAGACTTGATGCATCCCTATGGCCCCATATGTATGGGACCCTGGTTCGAGGTCGAACACAACACCACCTCCAAAGATAGTTGAATTAGGCACCCAGGATGCATCCACTTGGCATCTTCGTAATTGTGATTCATTCAACTCATCTCCTGCTGTTGTCGTCGATGGTGCTCTCTGTGGTGACATTACTTGAGCCACACGCCATTCTTCTTCTTCCTGAGTAGCATGACAGATCGTATCCGGAGGCAAGATATCATTGCCATTAAAAATCTTCTCATTTCGAGCTTTCCAGATAAACCACATGATCCATGGGAAGCGAGCTAAAGTAGTACTCGCGGCTCCTATCCTTCTTGCTCGCAGTAGAAGGTAATCAAAATTTTCCACCAAAGAAGTACTCGGGAATAAGCCCGGAGAAGACGGTATAGACGATAACGCCCATGTTTGTAGAGCTGGTGGGCAGAGGAATAGACAATGATTCACTGTTTCCTCTTCAGCACCACAGCACGGACAGGTTCTATCTGGTCCACAATGTCTATCCGCCAAACGGCTACAGGTCGCGATACAGTCGGACAAAGCTTGCCATAAAAAGTGTTTCAACTTACGTGTAGTCTGTAGCTTCCATATCATGGCTTTGAGTGCGGTTGTGCTAGGTTCTAGAACTTGATGTACTGCTTTTTCCTCCTTGCGTCGCAGAGCTACTTCATATCCAGATTTTACAGTGTACTGACCAGATTTTGTAAACACCCAGCAGTAACCATCTTGTCTACCAGAGTGACTGGGAATTATTCTCCGTATCAATGGGATATCTGTCGGGTCTATCAGTGCGTCTAGCATATCACACCTCCATTGCTTTGAGTTCGGATCAATGAGATGACTTACCAAAAGCTCGTGGTTACGATACACCCCTATATCCAGGGCCGGACGTGGTGGAGTGGTTGGTATCCACGGATCCAGCCAGACCCGAGTAGCTGCACCAGTACCAATCGTCTTGCGCAAGCCTTCGCGGAGGAGATCTTGCGCCGCTAAGATGCTTCTCCATCCGTAGGAAGGGGAGTTCGACGATTTGACCTCCATTGGGCTCGTATGGCGATAATATCTCCCTTTCAAAACCCGGGCCAGTAGGGAGTCCGGATGGTGTAACAGACGCCAAAGTTGCTTGGCTAATAACGCCAGATTAAAATCATGGAGATCGTGAAACCCAAGTCCTCCCTTCTCCAGGGGCAAACAGATTTTATCCCAAGCAATCCAGTGGAGGCCTTTGTTATCTGCTTTCGTACTCCACCAAAACTTGCCAATAGCACTTTTAAGCTTGTTAATGATATCCTTTGGTAATAGAAAGCACGACATTACATAAGTAGGCAAAGCCTGCGCCACTGATTTCAAAAGAACTTCTTTCCCCCCCCTTTTGATAAAAGCCTTGCCGACCAGGAATTAATTATGTCATTCAGCCGCTCTCGTATAAAGGAGAAAACCTGTCGTTTAGACCCACAAATTTTCTCCGGCAATCCTAGATACATCCCCATCCCGCCTTCTTTTTGGATGCCTAGTGTTTGTTTTAGAGCTCTTTTTATCCCCTGATCCATATTTTTTCCACACAAAATAGAGGATTTGCCGGGGTTTAATTGTTGTCCCGAAGCTCTCCCATATAACTTAATAATTCTCATCAGCTCAGCACATTGCTGGATATCCGCTTTACAAAAGAATAGGCTATCATCTGCAAACAGGAGATGAGAAACCGCAGGGCTAGCTCTAGCAATCTTTAGGCCTGTTATCCTCCCTTCCTCCTCCGCTCCTTTCAGATGAGAGATAAGTGCTTTGGTCAAGAGGATGAAGAGGAACGGAGAGAGAGGGTCTCCCTGTCGTAATCCACGGGATGGTTGGATATCCCCTTTTGGTTCGCCATTTATCAAAATTTGATATGACACCGAGGAGATGCACGATCGGATCCAAGAGACCCACGTCTCGCAGAAGCCCATTTTTAGTAACAGAGCCTCTAAAAAATTCCACTCCACCCGGTCGTATGCTTTGCTCATATCCGTTTTAATGGCTACAAACTTAGCTTTGCACATCGGGTTAGTACGCAGGGCGTGGAAAGCTTCCTGTGCCAGGAGAATATTATCTGAAATAAGCCTTTTCGCCACAAAGGCGGATTGTGTTTCCGATATGAGCTTCAGGATAATTTTCTTTAGCCGAGTGCACAAGATTTTTGAGATAATCTTATAACTCACATTGCAAAGACTAATGGGCCGGAACTCCGTCATTTCCCTCGGTCTCTCTGTCTTCGGGATAAGGCAAATGTTCGTCTGATTGAGTTGAGGGTCGAAAAAGCTAGAAGAGAAGAAGTTCCTTACTGTAGCTATTACCTCTTTCGCCGTAATCTCCCAGAAACGCTGATAAAAAAGTCCTGTCATGCCATCCGGCCCCGGAGCCTTATCAGGGTTGATATTATCAATGGCTTTTCTAATTTCTCCATCACTTGGGACTCTTGTTAGGCTCTCATTCATCGCTGGAGTGACTTTCGCAGTAATATACTGGAGTGCTTCGGCAGGGTCTCCCGTGTCTGATGCAGTGAAAAGATCTTGGAAATATTATGTTGCTACCTTCTCGATCTTCTCTTCGCTCTCCGCCCAGCCACCATCTGGCTTTTTCAGTTTCATGATACGATTCCTTGCTCGACGTTGCTTCGTGATGGCATGAAAAAATTTCGTATTTTTGTCCCCATCTTTTAGCCACAAAGCACGGCTCTTCTGCCTCCAATAAAGTTCTTCTTCCCGAAAAGCTGTGCATAGATTCCACTTGAGGTTCAAAAGCTCTGCGCTCGTAACTGATTCATCAGTATGTGCCTTCTCAAGTTGTTCTTTGATGCACTCTATCTTCTTCTGTGTGTTGGACGGATTAGATTTCTTCCATTTAGAGATCGCCTTGCGAACGTCTCGAATTTTGATATGGAGGGAGAGATCGCCGCTTATCACCTCTGGCCTCCAACCCTCTTTAATCACCTCTTTTAAGCCATCTTTGTCGAGCCAACGCCGATCAAACTTAAAGCTTTTTCGCAACCGAACTGTGTTGGATTGAACTCGGGTTAGAATCGATCGGTGATCAGAGCCCCAAATCTTTAGATACTCCACATTGGTGTGGGAAAAAAGGTCATGCCATTCTTCGTTGCCAATAGTACGATCCAGGCGGCACTGTACTTTGCCTGATCGTCGATAGCCCATCCATGACATCTGGTTTCCTTTGTAGGGAAATTCTACCATACCACAATTTGCTAGCATGGCTTTAAAGGGGAGGAAGGAGGTCTCTGGTCTTTTTCTTCCTCCTCTCTTTTCGTGGTTGCCCGTAATCTCATTAAAATCGCCGCTCATTAGCCATGCTCCATTCCTGGATAAGCTCATTCGGGTCAGCCTCTCCCATACATATTCTCGGCACTCAATGACCGGATCACCATAGACAAAAGTCATAAAAACGTTATGTCCCTCTATGGTAGCTGAAATATCAATCATCCTCTTATCAAAGTAAAGGATCGAAACATCATAAGAATCCATATAAAAAAGTGCTAGTCCACCGCTTCTACCTTCCGGTTCAACGGTGAACAATTTATTATAACCAAAAGAAATTTGAAAGTCTTGCAAAACAGAATGAGTATTTTTTGTTTCTGAATGGAAAAGAAAAGAAGGTGCAAAAAAACGATGTAGCTCCCGGAGATGTTGCTTGGTCAAATAGGCTCCGACCCCTTGACAATTCCATGAAATTGTATTCACATCTTCTTACTGGGTGGTTTCTAGGACCCCACCGAACCTGAAACAAGAGAAAACATCTTACATTTAGCAAATGTAGACACCTCATTACGAGGGACAGCAACCGAACTTTGTTTACGTGAGTTACCCAAGGTTTTCTTCCTCGGAGATGGACGACCTCTCAGCGTATTCAGCTTCTTTGAGGCCTGTGCTCCCTTAAGCTCCGTACCTTGGTGACTTCTCTTTTTCTCCTCCACGCCGTCGAGTTTCCCCTGGCTCCCATCCGTCATTAATTTTTTCCTTTGCTGAGTGGAGGGAGGTAGCGATGTCTTTGCAGTATCTCTAGCATTTTGTTTCTTTGTCACAGCAGCTGCTGGAGAGAGTTGTGATATAGCATCTATAATCTCGGCATCATCTCCAGGTTCATCACCTAGGAGATCATCATTTTGTATCATATCCTCCGTCATAGCGACGTCACTGAATTCATCCACCAGTTTATCCACTTCAGCTTCATCCTCTCTAGTCAGAACCATCTTATCTATCTGGTTCGATCTCATTAGATTTTCCAGCTCTAGGCTAGGTTCGTCCGGTTCATCCCTAAGTAAGAGTGGGGGTAGTACAGACCTAGTGGTTGGAGGGGGTGAGCGAAACCCGCCTTCCTTTATTACCACCGTACCTCTGTCCCTCGTGAGCAGAGCTCGCGGCGAGTGGGATGGTGGATCCTCCTGCATCACTGCTTTTCCTTTCAAGCGTTTCATTCTTTCTTCAGGTGTTTCATTCCTATGAACTACCAGTACACCATTTCCTTGTCCACTTATATTGCTCCTTTCACGAGCCCCTCCTGAGATGGTTTGTTGCGAATCAGCTTTCTCAGGGGACGGAGTGTCTACAGTTTTTGGGTTAGTAACTGTTCTAGACGGACTGCAGCTTTTTCCTTCATTTGTACCGAATCGAGGTCTCCAAACTTGTTGGGATGCGGCAGAGTGGTAGGACACATGGCGGTCTTTCGAGTTGTATGGTTCACGTCTTCTTGATTTATCGTTGTAGCTGTATCTCTCTCTGTTACGAGCTACCATGTCCTTTCTCCCTGCAAAGTCCTCCTGACGATCGTTTAGACGACTCCAAACCGTTGTATTTTGTTGACGTGGGTATCTCTCGATAACATCCTCCCTTCTTCTCTCCCTTGTCCTTGGCGGAGCATTATAGCTCGAAACAACTTTTGTGTTCCAGTATCCATTTGTCTCTTTTTGTCGCTTGAAATCTCTGGAGGACCCAGGAGCTTCCGCCTGTTTTGGGGATCTCTGCAACTCCTCACCAGTAGGAGACCTTGCTCTTTTATTGTTTGCGTAGCTCCTTCTGTAGTTATCTTCAGGACCAAGAAGAGAGAGATGAGTAGGCGCTTGTGGTCCCAGGATATTTTGCTCCCGAAGTTCTTTTATCTTTTTCTCCCGCTCCTCCGGGGATAGGTCCACACAGGAATAAATATCATGTGAAATTCGGTTACATCCATAGCAGAATCGGTTGAGATCTTCATAAGACATTTTAACTTTGCTGAAATCTCCATTAGGGAATTCCACTCTAGCCTCCATTCGTAGAGGACGATCAGCATCGATGGAGACTTGGATGCGTGCATTCTTTGAGTCGTTGTCCACCTTATGCCCTATAGCTTTTGCGATTGCATTGAAAGTTTCATCATTCCAAAGGTGCACTGGAACTCCAGTGATCTTGATCCAAAAGGGGACTGTGTTTGGGAAATTCTCACTTGTTGATGGTTCCCAACGTTCTAGAGCAAAAATCCAATTATTGAAGTGGCATGGTCTCTTGTTCAACACCATCACCAGATCTTCTTCCTTGTCGAAATCAAATCGAAAGCGACCGTTCCCCAGGTTTGTTCCTCGAGCTCTCCCCGCCACATTCCAGATCCTTGCTCTCGGGAGCAAGGATATCATGGCTTCAACACTTCTTCCTCCATTGTGGAGAACTCTTCCTATAAGAGTCTTTTTGAAACGTTCTGACGCTTCAGTAAGATCGCACGCTGGGATCCGGATGATTTCATCTTCCGCTGCCCCATCCACGTTTTGTCTCGCCGAGGAGGGGTTGTCTCCCTTACGGATTAGGTTCGATTGAGAACTCATCCTACCAGATGGACAGTAGTGCAGAAACTCTTAGCACAAAGCTAGATTTATCAATGGAGTGTTTTATGGGATGATTTGGTGGTTGTGCGACGAAAACTTAGCAAAAACTAGAAAGAGCCAAAAGTATCTCATTTCATTTTTTCTACCTTTCTTTCGTTCCATTCTATCTTCTTTCTTCTTCCTAAAAAATCGACTCTAAACTTTCAATTTCTTATACATTTTTATTTAGTAAAAACACATGCAGAGTTATCAGGTTTTTCTTGTTTTCTATGGATAGGTGACTATAGATTATGTTTATAAGTGACAATCTCCATAAAATTACAATGGTTAGACGACTCCTTAAGGGCCGAAAGAGTTTGCAAAGCTCTCTGCTTTTTCTGCCGAATCTTCTCCATTGTTTTCCTCAAAGACTTAATCTCATTCTCTGCCTTCCTTAATTCTCTTTTATACGAGTCTATCTCTTTTCTCCTCTCTGAGAATACCTTTATCCTGTTTTCTTTGCTTGTCTCCAAAGCCTACAACAAACAAACAGAGTTTATATATTTGTCAAAAGTGATGAACAAAAAAAACTAAAACTAAAAATGAATACCTGAATCTGTTTCCGAGAATGTGTTGTAGACGGTAATGAATTCCATAAGGAACCTTTTACTGGAGCGTCAAGGAATATTTTTTCTCGTTCCATTGCAACTTCCATTAGTTTTTTCCTTGTTTTATCTCGTTCGCTTACGCCATTAAGTCGCCATTTCATCAAAAGATCGTGGCCTAACCAAGAAATCTGCTTTATCGAAACAAAACTCATAAAAAAAACATATCCTGAACAAGATGGAACAGGAAAGTTATCAATGGATGTTAATTAAGAATACCAACAACAACAATATGAAAAGGTAAAAAAAAAACAATTAATAAGGTCTGATAGAGAAATAAACGTAACTTGTTGATCTCGTTCTTTGAGAGAAGAACCAGAGCAACTATGTTTATTTGGATTAGCCATATTGAGAAGACGTCTTTCCTCACCCATGCTACGTGCCTCATGCAACATCCGATAGTTTAGGTTCTGTAAATATACATGCCTGTAAGTTTTTGTTTTAACTTTCAACATTTTTAAAGTTCAAAAAAATAACGTTCAACATTTTTGAGATCCGAGCTAGAAGAAAAGGAGAAGGATAAATGATAAGAATTTTCTAACATGAATGTTAACTTCTGGTTCTTCTCTTCCGGCGGAGAAATATAGAATAGCCTTCTTGTCATGATATGCGCCATGAGCGAAAGTTAGCTTTTCGAGCTCCATCTTTTTTATATCCAAATCAGAACCCCTGTATATCAAATTTTCTCTGTAACTCCACCCATAGTCCAACGTACAGCTTGCTTTCGACTTCGCATTTTTTAAATTAAGCTGTTACACACGTACCAACATCAAGCCTAGTTAATCTCATTCACAAGCTAGAGAGAGGGAGAGAGAGACAGAGAGAAAGAACTGTTTATTTAAATAAGTATCTGAGTGATTATTCATTTCACGTTATCCAAATGAACACAACGATCAATAAGTATACCTGTTTCTCAGGAATTTGTCGTTCAATGTAAAACATTTGTTGTTGTAGCTCTTCTACCATTTTTTCATTCTCTTCTATTAACCTCGCGTCTCGGTGTTGTTGCTTCCTGAGTTCACCAGGCTGCTGTTGATGTCGAACTCTTTGGTTGGTTTTCCTTCTAGTAATTTCTTCAACCTCCATATTTTAGAACCAGATGAAGACTTTGAAAAAAGTTATGCTACCTTTTGCTGGAAAATGGAAGATCGTTTACCCAATGTGAAGAAAAACTTATGAGTTCAACATGTCTCTCACTTTGATATATATATATATATATATAAACTTTTTTTTTGAGAAATATATATGTATATACAAACTTGCTAATTCTTTTTTTATTATATAAAGAAGAACTAAAAAGACAAGAATTTACTAAGTCTTTCTACAGTAAGATACATTATTTAGAACTTGGTTTGCACGCCACGAAAGTTGACAGTCACCTTTAGTTTATTTTCTTTTATCGAGCTAAATAAAGTTTTTAGTCAAACGAGGGATCATCCATTCTTCTTTGGCTTATTCTCATTCACTTTAATTGTTTAATCCCTAAGTGTGGTTTTTTATTAATTGTAATTGACTCAAGCTCTTTCATGGTACTGCATTTCTCCCAGAAAAAGGTAAGAGCATAGGTTTTTCCTTTGTGAACTCATCAGTCCTAAACTAGCTTCCTATGAGGATGGTCAATTTTAATGCTGTCTAAAGCTCTCAGCGATTTTGAAATTTATCTCCATCCAAACTTTCTCTAATCAAGATAAGAAGATGCAGTAGTATAGGGAATTTCTATTTATAAGTATTATTCTTTTTTTTTGTCACGAATCAAGTACTATTCTTATACCATAGAATTATGTTTATAAATGACGGTATACATATAAAATTTTAAAAAGGATTCTCAAAGAACTCGTTGTGTGAAGTAGTTTGCAAAAGAGCTTTCTACTTTCTTTGGCGGATATTTGTCATTGTCGTTTTCAGAGATTTAATCTCATTCTCTTCCTTCCCCAGGTCTCTTTTGATAGACTCTATCTTCTTTCTTCTCTGTGAAACTATTTTTCTCTTTTCTTCTTCTATTGCATCCATAGCCTACAACAAACACAGTTAAATTTGGACTACACCGATCGAGTATAATGATCTCTAATTTGGTAATGGTTACTGTACAAATAAATTGGTTACCTTAATCTGATGTCGCAAGTCCTTAGCAGACGACTGCAGCGAATTCCAAAGGGAACCTTTGATTGGAGCATTACCATACAATTGGTCTCTCTCTTTTGATAGTTCTATTACCTTTCTCCTAACTTTCTCTCG
Organism: Hirschfeldia incana; assembly: GCA_026261945.1. Classification (NCBI taxonomy): domain Eukaryota; kingdom Viridiplantae; phylum Streptophyta; class Magnoliopsida; order Brassicales; family Brassicaceae; genus Hirschfeldia; species Hirschfeldia incana. The sequence continues at coordinate 52,692 of JABCMI010000139.1, read as the reverse complement.
ATCACTTATGCTATCATGTGGCCATCTTATTGAAAAATAATGACATAACCTCCCAATCTGCTTGAAAGAAACAAGCTATAATAAGACCGAACACGGTAACTATCATGCAATATTAACTAAACCGATTCAGTCTTAGACCTGATAAAGAACATATTGAGTCGATACGAAACTCAACTAAAAAAAAAGACAAAATGGTTAACAAGTTTTCTGTCAAAGATATATACGTAAAAGGATCTTAACTTGTTGATCATATTCACCAAGAGAAAAACCAGAATTACTATTCTTGTTGTGATGAATCATGTTGAGAAGACGTCTCTCCTTACTCACGCTACGTCCCTCATGCAGCATCCGATAATTTAGGTTCTGTAAAATATCCTCTTTTGTTAAATTTTGTTTCATAACTTGTAACTGTTTTGAGGCTTGAAGAAAATAGGAATTAGTACATGAATGTTAACTTCTGGTTTTCCAGAAGAAAAAGACAGAACAGCTTTCTTGTCACGATATGCGCCATGCGCGAAAGTTAGAATATCAAGCTCCATCTTTTTGGTATCCAACTCGGAACTCCTTTCTCTCCATATCGCACCAAAATCACATTGGTCATAGCCCAACTCGTGAAGATCAAGCTGGTGTTTGATTAATAAATACTTGTACATATAATTACATCAAAGCCTATATAGTTAGGCTTTGAATGGATTACAGGACAAATGCAGAATCAATGCAGTTTTTTTGTGATGCAGATAGGACTGCATTTTTTTCTACATTCACCTTAAAATATGCAGAACAAAAATATATATTAAATTAATAAGTAAACTGCATGCAGATCTATGTTAATGTAAAATTATATGATCTGCATATAAGAAGAAAAAAGGACTGGACAACTGATCTGCATTAAATCTGCAATGTTATTGATCTGTATTATTTCTGCCTGGTCTGCTTTTTATTTTTTATCTGCATTTTTTCCATCTGCATCACATTCAAAGCCTTAATTTCATCCGATATAATATAATATAGCACAGATATGTTTGAAGAAGTATATATAATAATAGAATTGTCCTCAATCAACAAGCATACCCTTTTTTTTAATCAACAATCATACCTTTTTGTCTAAGATTTTTCTTTCGATTTGAATAACTTGCTGTTGCAGCTCTTCAATAATCTTCTCGTTCTCGTGAATTACCACCGTGGTCAGGTTCATTTTCTTTCCACCAACTTTTCCAACATCCATATTTAGATTTTAGACTTTGATATTACATAATACACGGATTGTACATTCATATAAACTTCCTAAGTCTCTTACATCAATATAAAACAAATGATCAGAACTTGGTTTGCAGGCCAAGAAATTTGACCGCTTAGCTTGCCTTGCCACGCTACATATATATAAATCTAAAAATATAGGAGCATATTAATGCGCACTCTTCTGCCCATGTGCTTTGGCTGGTTCGAATATTTTAATTTAAATATTTTAATCATTACCAATGATTAGAGTTTTTAAATTCCATACAAATATGGAGCAATCTTCATGAGAGGCTCGAGAGTACTCACATGAAACTTCCTCGCAAATAGAAAACACACGTTCGTCACCTTACCCTCGTAGCTACAATTCGACCCAAACCGGATCCTATCCAAGAACCCGATCCGGATATCATTCCTCACAAACCTCGCTGGATGGGACCCGCCCCTTGACCAATCAACCCACGTCACGGTCCGGTTCGAGTTCATCTCCGGACATATTTTGTTAACCAACGTCGGAATATAATGCTCGTCGATGTAACACGGTGGCCGGCAGTGATCCTTGAAGACGGTGTAGTACTGGTGATCGGAGATGATCTCGGCGGCGACTCTCCGTGAGAGCTCGAACCACTGGTTTCCTTTTCGCCAGTCGGAGAGAGACACGTGCGGGAGCATTTTGGGGTTGTAACGGCCTCGGCCCATGGGCCTTGGGTCGTCGAATGAGCCGAGGAAAGAGCGAGTGGAGCCAATGAGGTAAGTGTAGACTGTGGTGAAGTTAAAGAGAGGGATGCATGTCTCCGAGAGGAGGACGAAGCGAGCATTGGAAGGTTCTAAAAGCGCGTGCGATAACAGACGCCTCTCTGCGTCCATCATTGACGATTTTCCCCATTCAACGGCCTACAAATTTTCACAATATTGAATACGGAATTAATCTATATTGATAGATGTTGTATTTGTAAATTACTGGTGGTCTATATCTACAATGTTACTTTAGAGATTTAAAAATGAGTTTATCAAGTTACAAAGTAATAAACTGAAAAAACTACATGGAGACGTCTAAATGTTGAAATAAATTTAAAGATTTGTATATATATATATGAAGCTATTAATGGATATACTCATATGCATATAATGAAAACCTTGCTTGGTATCCGTTTCCTGTAAAACACTGAAGATTCTGGTGGCTCCTCAGTGAACTCTGGAGATGTATGGACATAAATGGAATAAAAACCTTCATGGCCTTTGAAGAATATTTCCCAAAGAGGGGACAAAGGCAAGTTCCACCTTGTCAGAAACATGAACGCAACCTTTGGATGAGTCTTCACAGCCGCCTTACGTGGTGCCATTGCTGCTCGCCGCATCAGCTCTTCCTCCCCCATATCACTGCTATGTGGAGGAGGAGAAAGAGAAGGAGCAGTGAGAGGATTGTAGGAGGGATGATCGTTTTGGAGGAAGAGTGAATTTTGGAGTCGTTGATTGAGGTAAAGAGCGAGAAGGATGACAAGAGATGACATGGAGGTGAAGAAGACAACGGTGGCAAGGATGTGAATGTACCGGAGATTGACCGGTTCTTTCTTCATGCGAAAGTTAAGTTCTTTAACAAAGGCTGCGATCTTTTGCTTCTTCATCATTTCTGTATATAGTAACTATACTCTTATTTGTGCTTAGATAGTTGTTTGGCTTGCTCTATCGTAGTCATTCAAGTCCTTTAATTTTGTTTGTGCATATATATAGTACATGAGAATATGTGCCTACTATATTCTAAAATAAATGACCGTTTTGGCCGCAAAATAAGTCTTTGAAGAGATCAAAAGTTTCAATTATTAATTGGCTCAATTGGTTTTGTTCTGTGAGAAAACATCATTCCATACTCTAGGATTATTTGCTATTTTCCTAATCTCTAGGCATGATCATGCATGGATGGACGTGCATGGTGTGAGTAAATGTGCATGATAATTGTGGGTTTAGAATGAAAAAAACCTCTAGCAAAAGTAAAGAATGATAACTGTGGGTTTAGAGAAACGTGATTCAGTCAAGTGAAAAATAAGAGAAGCTGAGCATGAAAATTGCGGGCAGTGTTAAATTATTGCTACGGTAAAAAACGGTAAATAAAAGGTAGGTGTTTCCATGCAGCCAAAAATGAAGCCCATTAGCATGATTATCAATTGTCCTTAATTAGTGGTCCCTAAGGGCATCTGCAATACAAGGACCAAATTTTGGTCCTTTAGAATTGTTTTATGTTTTTAGAATGTTAAGAAGTTTAAGTAAGGACAAATGGAAAAACAAAGATTATTGGTAGGACCAAAATTGGTCCTTATAATTTTGTTCTTAATTAATTAATTATTTAGATATAAAAGATAAGATTTGAATCAAAACATAAAACATATATTTTAAAAACAGAAACATTACAAAGTTGAAAAATACAAAGTTGCGAAACAAATGAAATGATACAAATTACAAATTACAAACGAAACAAACATTTATTTAACTTTGAAGATGTCCGAATTTTTCCCAAATATTTTCAATCAAATCTTCCTTTAATTGTTCATGAATATGTGGATTCCGAACTTCTTTGCGACGAGCAAGCGCCGTCCCGACCTTTGTAGTCTTTTTAATGGTGAAATGAAAATTGTCATCATCAAACTCATACAGAGTGTTTGAATCTTTTTCATCTTGGACAATCATATTATAAAGAATGACACATGCTTTCATAACATTGGCAATTTTGTTTTTATCCCATATTTTAGAAGGATTTTTAACCACCGCGAACCGTCCCTGGAGGACCCCAAAAGTCCGCTCAACATCTTTTCGGGCGGATTCTTGTCTTTTGGCAAACAAACAATTTTTGTCGCCCTGTGGTAGTCTGATAGATTTGATGAAAGTTGCCCAGGGTGGATAAATACTATCAGTGAGATAGTAAGCCAAATATTACTCGTTTCCGTTGACATGGTGTTAACTTCCGGAGCAATTCCGTTTATAATGTCATCAAAAACAGGTGATCTATCAAGAATATTAAGATCGTTCATAGTACCTGGAGCTCCAAAAAAAGTGTGACATATCCAAAGGTCTTTATCAGCTACAGCCTCTAACACAATTGTAGGTTTTCCAGTTCCTCGTGAATACATTCCTTTCCAAGCCGTTGGGCAATTTTTTCATTCCCAATGCATGCAGTCGATGCTTCCAACCATACCGGGAAATCCACGTTCTTCTCCTTGACATAATAGTCTCTGAAGATCCTCTGGTGTGGGACGTCTTAGGAGTTCTTCGCCAAACAAGTCAATAATTGCGGCCGTGAAATTGTGGAGAGAATCTCGTGCTGTTGATTCACCAAGACGAATATATTCGTCAACTGTATCACTTCCACCACCATAAGCCAAAAGACGAATTGCCGCAGTGCATTTTTGGAGGGGAGATAGACTATCCCGTCCGAGTGCATCGTGTGTTTGTTGAAAATACGGAACTTCGGTGCTGAGACGATGCACAATATATAAGAACAAATGCTTGTTCATTCGGAACCGGCGCCGAAATAAATTGTGAGTGTATGTCGGATAATCACTAAAATAATCATTCCATAGCTTTTTGTGGCCCTCCTCTCGGTTTCTCTCAATAAAAACTCTTTTCTTGCGCTCTTTTGGTTCCGGAATTTCAAGATATTGATCACAAAATTCTTGAAAAGTCATTTCTAAACCATCATCATCATCATCATTATGGTAATGATAATGGGAAGAAGATGCCATAGAATTGTGCAATAATGAAGAATTAGTTTGGTTGTAATGGTAAGGAGAGTGAAATTGTAATGGTAAGGAGAGAAATATTTGTGAAAATAATTGAGAGTAGTGAGGATAGAGGAATGGTATTGAGACACTCATACGCTTGTGCTATTTATTTGTGGGAAAGAGTCACGAGAATTAACTCTTGTGCTGCCTTTGTTAACTCTTGTGAATGTATATTGCCTTCTTGTGGGAAAGAGTCACGAGAATTTTTGTAAACCACCGTATAGAGACAAGAGTCACGAGAATTTGTGTTATTGTGGCAGTGAAATTGTGGGAAAGAGTCACGAGAATTGGTGATGATAACAACTCACGGGAGTTGTTAACCAACCTGTAGAGAATGCTGAAAAAATAAGTTTACAATTTGAAATCCATTACTTAACCAACGTATACCATAACAACATAACCAACGTATACCATAACAACATAAAGTGACTCTTGTTAAACACAGTCTACCATAACAACATAACCAACGTATACCAATGGCATATTACATATTAAACAGAGAAAGCATCCTAAATCATTATGGCATATTACATATTAAAGGGAGAAAGCATCATAAATCATTACAACACCTTCAGGCAATAAAGCGTACATAGCCACGCACTTCAAAGTGTAGTCTTCTTTTCGAGCTCAACGAGCTTCTTCTCGAGCTCAAGCAGCTTCTCCTTGGTCATCTTCTCGAGCTCGACCAGCTTCTCCTCAGTGTCCTTGTCACCAACATAACTCAGACTGTCAACCTTTTGAGCCAATACGAGAATGTGTGCATCCCTAGCTTTCATCTCCTCCATAACCGCCACATCCCATCACTTATGAACATGCATCTCCCCGTCATCTGAATTCCTACAAGTATAGAATCTTCTTCCTACATTGTTGGTGGTGTTTGACGTTTCAAGATGTGGCTCCTCTCCACAGTAACAGGCCCGTGGGAATCCAAACTCAACCTCAGGTTGAGGAGGGTACTGAACCTGCAAAGACAAAGACTGATCCTCCAAAGACAAAGACTGAACCTGCAAAGACTGAGCCTGATCCTGCGCCTCGTATTTGGCCCTTATCTCATCTTGGTCCATTCGTATAAGGATATCTGTTGAGTTGTAGTCACTGCAGCTCCCTATACCGTACGAAGCTGATTGCGAAGGCTGAGTATAACTATAACGACCCATGTGTTTCAATGTCCTGCAATCTTTAAAACGACCAACAATTTTAGAAACACCATAAGACAAAATAAAGGAGAGCAAAGAGATTTTAATAATTAAACATAGCCATTACATATTTTATTAATGAAACAGAGCAACACACATACACCATTACACAAAAAAGATAGCAAACAGAAAATAAACATAGCAATTTAAGAGTTCAAACGTGGAGACCATAGCAAACAAATTAAAAACATAAACATTAAAACATAGGAAAGTTATCCGATAGAACTTTGGAGTTTTTATCAATCTCAGAAAAACTGAGCAAGCAGTTTGTTCTTCGCATCTTCTTCAGCTGCAGTTAATGGATCCTTTCTAGCTAGCAAAGTATCAAGTATTGCCAACCTAGAGAGTCTCTCCTTCATCAGTAGATCCTCCTTCTTCAATTCCCAAATTTGCTTAGCGTCATCAACACCCTTCCCTTTACAATCACTCCTCTTTGCCTTTGCCGCCTTAACACCTTCAGGCCTCTTGTCATGATCACCACCTTCAGAGCTCTCGGCTTGCGAACCACCATCACCCATTTTTCTCTTTGAACTCTCAGTGGGTTTAGGTGTGTTAAGGTTGAGCCATTTCTGCTCAAACCTCAACACACACCAGGCATGTTCAAGAGTGAACTTGCTCTCATGATCAGCATAGAAGATATCGTGAGCTAGCTTCAAAAGATAAGTCGCACTCTGTCCACTGGATTGTTGTCTCTCCGCAGATGCATATGAGGCACAAAACTTATTCACCAGCTCATTTATCTTGTGCCACCTCTGCTTACAGTGGAGATGGGGTCTCGTGTCACCCTGTGTAGCATGGTGACTTGCTGCATAGTATGCTCCAACCCTTTTCCAGAAGGTCCGTGCGTTTTGATCATTTGAAACAACAGCATCCTTAGATGTGTTGAGCCACGCACTGATTAGAACCTCATCATCAGCTGGACTCCATTTCTTTCTCTCCCTACGCTCCACTGGTGTGACTTCAGGTTGAGTTGGAGGCTGAGTTTGCTGAGAACTGAAAGGAGAGACGTCTGAAACTCCTAGGTTAACACTAGTTCCTTGAAAATTTCCATAAGGAAAATTTTCATGCACAACACTTGGTTGTTGACTGTGTAGAAGCCCTAGATAACTAGATGACTCGCTATATGGTTCATTGGATCCATAGCAATTAAACAGAGAAGATGTTTGTGGTTTTAGCTAATTGTTGTGTTTTTGGTTGTAACTAACAAGAGGAACGTTGGGTGGTGTTAAATAAGTGAAACAAGAATGTGTAATAAGTTCCACTCTTACTTAATGCTCAACCATAAACAACCAGTCTAATCAAAAAGTTATTATAGAGTTCAAATGCTCTCAACTTCAACTAGTTAATGGAACATGCTTTCAAACGAACTACAAATAAAGCAACTTTAGTTAACCTGCAAACTATAACTCACAACAATTCAACAAGCCAGGTCAAGTAAACTCCTTTAACTTCTAATTACTCGTTGAGATTTACAATCAAGGCAATAGGTTACATACTTTAATGCATTGGTCACACTTCAGACAGCGTTCAGGACTCAACTACTTCTATCACAAACTTAAATCTATGTCGCTTAAAACGGGGATGCTTTTATATTTTTAAATGAGTTCAATAGCTGTCAACCATAAACAGAGTAAAGCCTACAATGACTATGAGTTCAGCTGATGAGTTTGAATCTAAATTGAGTGAATGAGTAAAGCGTACAATGACTATCATATCGAAAGAGTTTGAAATCTATTTAGTTTGAACTCAGCAACAGTTCATCTCTTCAAGAACGAGTTATATCATATACGATAATTGCAACTACAGACCCTCTTTACAACAAGACAAAAGAAAACAAGACTTTTTCTTTTCAAGAAATTCGACATTCTTTTAGAACATATAACAAACCAAGAGTTATTCTCTAATTTGTAATTCGACAATCACAAACACCAAGAATAGAATCAATTCCTCACAACAAAACCAAACAAGCCTCATATACACACGACTCACATCGATCTATACATGCCACTCTTATGTCTATACTACAGACTATCGTACTGAGTGATACCTGGTTTATTCGATGGACAGATTGGTGGAGAAATCAGCGGAGAGTTTGGCGGAGAGATTGGTGGAGAACTCGGTCGAGAGATCGGCGGAAGAGATAGGTGGAGTGAGTAGTTCGGCGGAGAGCTCGCCGGAGACAGAGCTTCGTTGGAGAGTTTATAGGAGACTCTCGATGGAGAGTTTCGATGGAGAGATTTAAGGGGGAGAGACGGAGAGCTTCGTCGGGATCGACAGAGAGATGGGACAGATCGTCCGAGGATTCGACGGAATTTGCTGTCGAGAGAGATGGGAGACGACGATTTCGTCGACAGAGCTCGGAGAGGATGATGAGACGATATGTTCAAGAGAGATCCGACACTGATACTCCTTGTCTCTCTCTCTGTGACACGTGCAGCTAAGGACACAAACACAAAACTTCTTAATTAACATACGTGAACTAAAGTTTTCAGAATTATCGATTTAAATTGATTTATTTTAATTCCTCATTTCATTAAGGACACACGTAAATATGCGCGTTGCAGATGGCCTAATATGCATTATTGGTTGGGACCATTAAGGCAACATTATTGGTTGGGACCAAAAATTGGTCCTAATCTTATTTTATTAGTTTTTGGTAGTTAAGAGTTTTTGTTAAGGACATTTGCAAAAATATGGATTATTGGTAGGACCAATTATTGGTCCTTAGATTTTTGATTTTTTACATATATGAAACTCACACGGTACATTAGGTGCTTTTATGAAATTTCTTCAAGCGAAGTGACTGAAATACTCGTCAATGCTCGTGTACTTGACATCAGGGTAAAGCTCAGAGGCTTTAAGACCAAACGAAGGCTCTATAGTGATCATAAAGGTTGTAGCTTTCAGACAATCCAATCTTTCCAACAAGATGATCATCCCATGTAAACACACAAATCACAGTAATTTGTCTTATTGTTGTACAGACACAACTCACAAGCATGGTGTAAAAGGGATTTTCTAACTTACTTGGGTTTGATTGGACTTTTAGCAAGTGGAGATCGGAGCTCATCTCATGGTTCTGGAAGCAAAGATCTTCAGGCCTAGGACTAGTAGATGTTATCCCAATGGCATTGTTGTTTCCATCAGGAAGAACACGAAGACTCTCTGGTATCTTTAATACCATTCACGTTTTTTGGTGACTTTGGCAAAGATCATTTCATTATAATAGAAAGAGTAAACAGATGCACTATTGTACATAGTTAACCACGATTAACCCATCACCCTTGCTCTTTTGTACCTTGTTCTCCTCTCCTGTGCAATTAACGGAAGAGTGAGTGATAATAAAAATGATAGAACAGATCCTACAATGCAAAGGGAGATATATCATAATGGCTACACATTTGATGTTTTACGACTGATCAAAGGGAGATCCATTCAACGTCGGAGTCTCAGTTTTAACACCAAGGAGACAAATGAAACAGAGTTGGTAAAGTTTAAGCTGAATAAAAATTGATACTTTATGCATCTTAGGTACAAGCATCAGATTTGAACTGCTAATTACGCCACTAAATGTTATAAAGGTTGAGAATTTTCGATTACCCATTTCACCAAAAAAGGAACATTTTTCAATCTATATGAACAGAGGAAGAAGGAAGGAAGAGGAACCTGCAAGATCTTGTTGAGAATGAACCTGGCATAACCAAAAAAAGTTATCAAAATCAATCTCATATAGAAACTAAAAGCAATTGCAATTACCAGTTTGGGAAAAACGATTTCATGTGATTCAAAGTTGTAAATTTTCACAGACAAAGAAGAAGTAAAGAAAGCTCTCATCAGAATCAAAGTTTAACTCTGCCTTCACCAAAACAGTATCACAAAAAAAAACAGAGAAGCCGGGAAAGATTGAGTGTGGAGAACGAAGAGCTGGTGAGATCAATCACTCGATTTGGATTCTTCTGTCAAGGAAAGATCAATCGTCTCGGTTACAAAAAAAAAAGATCAATCGTCGACTGATTGCGGAGTACACGAAGTCGAGAGAGATGAGATGAGAGAGACTGGAAGATGTTTATATCCGACGCGTGTTCCATAAGGACTTTGTTTACGTGACTTAATTAACCAACACTAGAGTTTTTTTCCGCGCTACGCGCGGATTACTTCTTTAAAATTTTTGAATTTTATTATTTTGTCTTAATTGCTTAATTATGATTAATTTAATATTTCAATAATTTCTACTTTATTTTATACATGTATACTATTATTTGCTTAATGTATCAAAAATTTATTTTTAAAAAATGATTATAATTTATGAAACGGGAAACAAAATAATGAGGTTTCTCGGTAAATAAATACTTGTTTTTCTTCTCTTTTGTGGAATTATGCTTATTTCTTGTCTGAAATTATGTGAATATTTTATGTATTCTAATATTTAACTTCACTTTTAAATTTATAATAGTTTTAATTAATTTAATTGTATTGTATAAAAATATGATATTACATTTATAATAGTTTATGTTAGTTATTTTAATTAAGATATTACCTAATTTAAAATATAGGAATTGTTCATTTAAAATTTTAGGAAAACTGTTGTAAAAAAAATGATAGGAAAACTTTATTTTAATGTGGCATATTTTAAGTGATCATTTGGATAATTTGTGACCAATAACTTTAAAAATATTGAATAATCTCTTTTGCAATTTTCTTTGTATTTTTTGCTTAATTAAGTTTTTTGAATCATCCTTTCATTTGTGTAACATTAAGTTAAAAACTTTTTATATTTTTATATTTGATTTGGATATTTTTCTACAATATATGTGTAAATTTAAATAAAATATAAGATAACAACATTTTTTTGAATTTTGATATTTAGTATTTGATGCCGCAAGCAGGAGAAAAAAATTCTTAATTGTTGGGACAAAAAATAAAGCAGCTGATTTAGTGTCGTGGACTACAATAAGGGCTCGGTGTCGTTATGTTAATAAAAAGTGGCTTGACGGCAAATCCACTTTTTGGATCACTTTTTCGCGATTAAGAGAAAAATCATCTTTTTAAACAGAAGCTTTGAAAATTTGCTTCTGTTATTTTACTTAGTTAATTGTTCATTTGTACTATTTTGTTTTAAATTATATCATACAACTAATGTATGATGGCTCATGTTTCTATCAAGTTATGAAGTTAATCACTATACCGGAAGATTAATTGGAAAAAAAACATAACATGGCCTCCAAAATTTTCTCCAACTTCAAATATGATATGCATTTTCACTATAACTATCTTAAAGACATAACATTTTTAATTGATAAACTGGAAGGTAAAAGATAAGATATTTTTGTTTAATCTCTTTATTTCCATAATAATATTCAATCTGAATTTTAACTATAATGATTTTTAACATATCACAAAGGAATTTTAATGAATTTACACATACAATAAAGATCTTCTTTATAATCTTAGAAAGTTACCAAAATCTCTTTCTCTTTTTATCTCTCTCTCCACTATTTATACAATTTTTTGTTTTGTTAATTCACCCTATAAAATAACATAACAAAAAAGCAAACATAAAAAGTCTTTGAACAACTTTCACAAAATCATAGGTTAATAACCACCTTATATTCCAATTTCTTGATCAGATTTTATAATCAGGAAAATACTTTATATTTTCAACATATTTCTCTTTATGATGCTACAGACCAATAAAACAAATTATATATTTTTTTAATATTATATTATATGTTTATAGTATTAACAACTATTTTGTGTTTATACATTAGCCTTATCAAGAAATATTAGAAATTTATTTGTTTATGTTTGTTTTTTTGTTTGAGTTGAATGTTAAAAGGTCTACATCTCCCGTGTTCAATAACAATTTGCTTAATATATAAACCAAAAACCAAAACGTAAATATCTTTTAAATCCTTGTCCTCTTTCTCATTAACTCCAAGTAATCAATCAATAGTTTCTGAATCACATATTAACATTAAAAAAATAAGTGTTTTCCGACGTATAACTTTTCATTTTCTGTAAAAAATACGACAACAACAAAAATAAATAAACGAATATATATATTTTTTTTATCAAATACACCAAGTGTTTGCATATTCTTGTGAGGAGTTCAATTTCGTCGAATTCATCTGAGTCATTCTAGAAACAAAATGGTCCCTTGAAAAGGTTACTGGTCATCGATACAACAGACAGCTAACTAATGAAACAAAATAATCTTGACAGTTTGTGTATAGCAACAACCATACTTGAGCATGGATCCTCCTTGAGAAATCTTTCAGAACATGGCAAGGACGTTGAGATCCACCTCGGATCTGTTCAGCACATTGATTTACTTACTTTCTCAACAATTTTTAATTGATGTAATAGCTGCAACAGAGTCATCAAAGCGTCATTAGCAACAACAATCAGATGGTCAGATCATAAACTAAAGGCTTAGGATATGGCTATAACGGAGATGTCATAAGCAGTTACATACCCTATTCATTTTCATTTTGTTTACACTGCGGATACTTCCCAAAAGCCCACCATCTTCTTATTGTGTAAACCAGAGAGCAAACTTTTGATAAGAACCTGAGAACAATGTAAAAAAAATAGAACACCATTATATCATGTACATGTAAAGATTTTGCAATTTGTCAATGTGAGGAAGCAAACAAAGAATTTGTGTGTGGCATAATGAAAATGAATTTTACACACTACATAATAAAATGTACACAAATAGAAAAACCAAGTTCTTGCAGTCAACCTAAAACGAAAACTATAATCAATATATCACAAAGTTTATGCATAATTAGTTTTCTAAGAAAAAAGGTTTATGTATATAACCTCCACATAACACGCTGACCTGATTCATAGCTGGCCCACCACGCAGCACTGGAAGGAGAATAGGTCATAACACCCCTTGTATAAGCCCCACACGCCATAGGACGATGATTTTTTGTGGCAGCATCAGCATAACCTGAGTATCCCTGCACATAAACTTCTGGCTGACCTGCAGCAAACATAAGACATTCACTTAACATTCACAGCATGAGCACAAAGCAGGTGTGATGTGATAGTATCACTCACAACATCAATTGGGACTAACACGGCCTGTGAGAAAATAGATGCTGTCATACCCGCCATGCCATTGGCATTTGCAGCTTGCGTAGGTTCACTGAACTCAAAAGGCGCAACCAACTTAAAAGCCGAGATCTTTGTGGTCTTGAGAGCAGTTAGGAATATGATCCTCGCAGGTACAGCACCTATGATTACGTACAGTGCCAAAACCAATATTGTGACCAGGAACACAATCGTTCTTGAGAATCCCTTCGATCACAGAGAAAGGACTTCTCTCAGCTATATCTTAGGAAGCAACTTGAAGGCGTGTTTTGACAACGGAGACAGGGTAGAAAGCTACTGTAACACCAGTGAAGAGTCCAGTTCAACCAACGGAACACCGCTTTTTGTCAAGCCTGCAAAGTAAAGTGAGCACCAAAAGTAATTAGAGACGGAATGAAATATTCAAGCAATTCCGCTTTAAGATATACCCAATGTATAATGACTAAGGCATCCCTGATGCATCAACAAAACAAATATTATGATTCAACATCAGAGAAAAAAACACATGAATGGCTGAGAATCTGAAATCGAGCTTCCATCTAAAGCAAGAAGCCCTAGAAACTTTGAATACCTTCACCAAATATTTCTGTTAAAACAGATTTGTGCATATTCGTTTCTAAACAAATCCAGCAAATAATCAATCGCTGTAATCTGGGATCGATTTAATGGGAAAAGGGAAACATACTTTGTCCAGTTAATCTCCGTTTGAACAAAAAACGCGACGCGAGGACTCAGCGGCGTGTTCATGACTCTCTGATGCGGACGGCGAGGCTGAGTTCCAGACGCAACTAACTGATAGGAGGAACAACAATGGGAGGTGGAACGAAACTACTAAGAAAGGATTGAAGAACATAAATATAGAAGCATTTTGATTGGATGATTTTCTTAAAACAATGAGAGGTGGAACGAAATTAATGATCCAGACTGGTTCTGATAAATACAGAAAAGAAACGGAGATTGCAGGAAAGGGAAGCGCCGAAGAAGATTAGGGTTGGAGAGGTGAAATGACGTGGCAGTAAACAAAACGGAGGAAGCCAGGATGACGTGGAGAAAAAAACCCATCCCATTGGACGATTTTCCTATCCGACGTGGCGGTCTTAAGAGGGCTTCATATGCGGCTATTAATATAGAAACATTGTTTAGCTAAATAGGTATTTTTTCTTTTATTTTTAATCACAATAAAGTTAAGGACAATCTAATATACGAGCGATAATGTTGCCCTAAAGAGCATAAATAACGGTTGGACTAAATATTATCCTTAAAATCTTTTTCATTTTTTTCATTTTTTTTTTTTTTAAGTGAACCAGTGTACAAAACAACAGACGGACGTCTCGTAATTACGGACGTTTTACGCTTTGTCCTTCTTGGATTCTGAAATTGGTGGTCTCCCTCACCCGACGGACGCTTTACGGACGACCGTTAAATATGCTCTTAGAGAATTTTATTGTTATTTTAGATTAGGACATTGTTAAGAACTTTTAGTAAAAAAAAGGTGATTATTGGTGGAACTTTTTGTTGGTCCTTAGAAGTCTTGAAAAACAAGTACACAGTTTCAAGAGATTGGCAACATTGCTACACCTATATCATTCTGAGAACAACTCATTTCAGTAGCAAAACCACACGCATTACAGAGACTCACAACAACGAACCAATCAGGCTTTTATAGTGTCAGCTCTAGGTTTCCAAAGCCCTAGCATGTATTTCTGGCTATACTTCAGAATGAGCTTCCTCTGCGAAAACGAGAATTCAGAATTGTTAAAGAAAACTATAAACGTTTACACGAAAGGAAAGATGTCTTAGTGAGTGACTGGAACTGTGGACAAGCCTAAACGTCATGCTTTTTTGGTAGACAACAAGGAGACTCCCCACTAGCAAGACTACGCAATAATAAAACTATAAGTACATCCCCATAAATCACTTTGTGCTTGAAAAGTTCAAGAACTCTCTTAACTTGTGTAGTTACTTCACAAAGGAGCAAGTTCAAGGTAACATATTATTTCATTCCTAGCATATATTATTCAACACTCTGAAACTGGGACCCTACTAAAATCTCTGCAAACCGCAGAGCAGAACAGATACTTACATGTTTGCAAGGGATGCCAAACTTCTTGAGCTTAAGCGTACGAGTCACAAGCAGTTTCGAGAGATCACCTAACTCAGTTTCAAACTTAGCAACGTGTGTCTCAACTCCTCCACCAAGCCCACTCAAAAACTCAGGGATCCCAACCTTCACTGCAAAAACATCACAACAGATCAAACCCCATAAGACAACATGATCCACGAGATGTCTCAATGGTCTTTCTTATTTTAATTGGAAGCCATACATCTTTCTTTATACTACTTCTTAGACATTCACGAATGCTATCACTGAAAATGAAACTATAAACAAAGTGATAAAAATGATTCCTTTTGATTACAAAAAATGAAACCAGTGAAAACCCACTGATTATTTCACTATCATTCGAATCCTAAGGAGTTCTTAAGTAACGAATCGATACAGAAGCGAAGAAGCAAAATCGAAAAGATGGAAAACAAAATCGATTACCCGCATAAGGAGCGGGTTTGGAATAGAATCTAGAGATGATTAGAGTCGAAGAAGGCTGTGTTGATAAAAAAAAACAGATCTCGCGCTCTGTATCATTTGCATCCACGCCATTATCGGAGCTTTTTCTCAACAGTCTCAGGATCGGTTCAATCGCAACAACACGTGGCGGTAAGGACGTGAGAAAAAAATTCTTAGCTTAGGACTTTCACCACTCGTCCCTCTCATTATTAAGCCTTTTTCATTTATTTTAAATCCTAAAATACCTAAGATATCAGTTGTGGGTCACCAATATTGGTGCTCTAGTCGATTAAATACAACTAAAAGTACTATAGTATTGCATATATTTATATACTAGGGGTTGGTCCGGGCTACGCCCGGGGTTCTTATTTAATTTTTTTATATTAAATGTATATTTTGTATTTATAAGTTGTGTGATCTAAGTTTTTATTTTCCGTATGATTTTGTGGTTTGTGTTTTAGGTTTGTATTTCCAACAGTTGTGTATGATAATGAGTTCTTATCTTTTAGAATTTTTTAAGTGAGAAAGGACAATATGAGATAAAATATATTTTGTTTGTTTACAATAGTTGTTTTTGTTGTCGAAAAAAACAATAGTTGTTTCTATATTAAAGATATGGGGCACTGAAATGATGTGGGGGCTTCAAATGGTCTTCTAGATACTTCCTTTTACGAATTTTTGATCCATGTTCTGTGTGTTATTTGTGGTTTTTATTATATTTTGGGTTTAGAAGAATTGGACTGTGAGTAATTTTTTGTGTATGTTATAAGAGTAGTTACATTTTATGTTGAAATCATAGTCTTTCGACATGCTATTGAAGTAGAAACGATGATTATTTGAAGTTGCATGTTATAAAAAGTAGAATGTTATATTGTTATAGTGAATGCAAAGAAGGTCGCAAAACAAAGCTAATAAAAATAAGAAAACGTTGAAACATGAAAATGTGAAAACTGAGTAATAGTCGATGCGTGCAGACACTTGTTAGTCGATAATGTCTCATTTTTTAAGTTTATTATTGGGTGATACTTTTTTTTGTAAAATAAGCTCTATTGTTTTCAATAACAAATCTGAGCATCTCCGAACAATATCTTGCTTGATCTTAAATTTCAAGCATATGATTTCAGATTATAGGGGAAATGATTCATAATGGTTTCTATGTTCCATTCGAACTAAAACAACTAACATATTTTAAAAAACCCTGAAATACATACTATTTGGATTTCCTTTACCTACTAAAACTTCTACATGGTTTGCAAAGATGTTAATACTATTTATAGCGTTAAGTGTGTATTTATCTCTTATGCACTTTTTGTATATTTTTGTAAGTAAAAAATTGTTGTACAGAAATTTTCATTTTTAATCATTATAATTTTTTTAATTTATTTATATAGGTTAGAAAAATATTTACGACCAAATAAATGGGAGTATGATCTCTTATAAGATTTTAACAACATGGTATTAGAATTACATTTTGACACACCAACACTTATTCATCAATAGCATCATTAATTTTCTGTTCTTAGCACAAATTTATTGTTTATTTTTTATTGCTTGTTTTTCTACTATTTATTTAAACTCTTAGTTTTGTTTATGCACAAATTCTTCGTTGCGGTCTTCGAAGATTTGTTTTAAATTCACATTGTTAGAGTTTTTAGTAAATCCCTGCAGATTGCTTAAAACTATTATACAATAATATATTCTTTAAAAACAAAACACTGTTGAAAACTAAAATCGACTAAAGCAAAAAAATTACATATGATATTTGACTCAAGTGGTCTTCTCGATCTCATTTGTCATCCATATGATCTCATTTGTGATCCATATCTCAGTTTTTGAAGTAGAATACTGATGTAATAACACCAAAAACTTCTATTAAAAGTAAAGATTGTGATTTCTTTGTTGAAAAATCAAATGTGAGTAGGATCCATAAGTTGCGTTCCTCATGTTTGTTATGTAGCAAACACGTAAGTTGCACACCTTTGGTAAAATCGTAAAATATATAGGCACCCTTTCATGAACCAGAGTCTTTCTTAAAACAATAAAAGTTTGCATAACCTTAGCAGCATACATAGTAGCCAACCACAATATTAAATTGGAACAAAGTTGCAGGAGAGTTGCAGAGATTTGCATTATTGATAACCAAAAAAATACAGCTAGAGATTACATTGTCATGGTGACTAAAAACTCCAGTCGCTTTACAATAAAAAACAGGAGACAATATTAAGAAACATAAATAAAATAGCTTCATTCACTAAAATTGGCCAATTGATATATATGTTCTTCCTTTTTATAACTTTAAGATTCAAAAGTAGGTTCAAGAAAAAAAAAGATTCAAAAGTAGAACACAAAGTTGATAGAACAAAAGTTCGGTGGACTCTAAACTGAGGAAACCAAAGAATCACACCTTTAATCATGTTTCCACAGCATCAGTCACGTCATAAGAGTCTGCTGTGACCTCCTCTGATAGACACAATCCGGGAAAAAGAGTCAACAACCATGAAAATGTTAAGAAACTAAGCAAGCTAAAAAAAATGTTTTGTAGAGGGTAAAGAGAGAAGGGAACAATACATTCACTTCTCAAACAACTTTATGCAAAGACGAACAAAAATATAAAGAAACCCAGTTGTGAACATTTGAAACTATATTGTGTATATATATATATATATATATATATATATATGTATCAATCTTTTTATTTTTCTTCACTTGTTCTATTCCACACATTCGAACATCACAACTAAACTAATAAACATTAGTATATAACAGAGCCTTGGAAACTTTACCTCCAAGGTGATGTTAGGTTTCGATTTTTCCTATCAAGCTGCAGATTTCTAGAGCCTCTGGAGCAAATAATCTGCAAGGAGGTCTTGGGACACAAGACTTGATGAAGACTTAGTGTCTGATCCTCTCCTTGAATTACCATTCATGGTATCTGTCTCGTTCTGTAAGAAAAAAAAATGTTGAGCACTAAACTTGAGCAGAACACATCAAAGACAAACAATTTAAGGTTTTTACTAAGAAATATGATTCATTATCATGTTCAGAGAACTCGGGCATTGTTTCTCAAAGATCATTGTATCTCTAACTAAGACACCTACGGATCCACCTTGGAACTGTTATCTGGATTTGTGAGGATGATGCTAACGGTATGTCGACTAACCTTTTTATAGCTCTAGATGCACCACTTGAAGAGAAGGAAGATTCACTGAGAAATCACGAGTTCCGGAGAGAGGAACTGGAGATGAAACGACACCAAGACTTCTCGTTCCAGGGAATCATCATCAGATTCATCGCGATTCGTCTTGAATAGCTCTCCCGAAACGTTTCCAGTGATTAGAAGAGGACAAAAAAACGTACAGCTGAAAATTTTATGTTCGAGAGTAAATCGTTTGAGATGTGCTCTGAATGGAAGTGAGGGCCGATATTTATAGATGGAGTTCTAGCGGTTACAGGGTGAACGAAGAGGTAGATCGAAATCATAATGCATGAAGAGTGGTAATCAATGTAAAACTCAGAATAAATGTCAGAGTAAAGGATTTCTGATTTTTGGAACGTAACGGTTGCCGAAGAAAAAATATCTGAAAGTATCGTCGGCAAGATGAAGAAAATGAGAAACACTAAAAAAAAAAAGCATGTTTGATTAAAGCCTTATCATCCACAATAAAAAAAATGTTGTCTACAACGCCCATGCACAATCAGAAAACCCAATACAAACAAAGCATACAAAACGCGAGTTATGCTCGAGTTAAAAAGTAGGCACGTGTTCAAAAATGCCCCATCCTAAAAAATGTTGTGGAGGCTTGTGGTGCCATCACAAGTCTATTTTATTATAATAGATATGAAAAATGCTAAGGATAGTTTTATTGGCGATTCTATAGATAGCTTCAAGTAATTCCTTTGTATAGAAATGAAGCAGTGAAACAATCTGTAGTAAGGTTTTTTTTTATTGGAATTAAATTTAAATTTTTTTCAAAGAAAAAGGAAAAATGCTAAGGATGTATCGATATATAAAAATACATATACATATCTAACGCGGACTAGGATTCAAAATTTCATAACTCGCAATTCATTCGTTCTGATTTCAATGTATTGTATGTACTATGTACACTGAATTCAAAACTTATTTTGCTATCATCTAATCAAACGGAATGAATCAAACGAAGAGAAAAAAAACCTGATATTTTGCAAAAAAAAACTTGTAAGGCCCATTATACTTTGGGAAAGGCCCAAACCGTCACCGTATAATTTAAGCCCAAAAGGCTTTCCGTGCTTTACAAAAACTCGCTTCATCTTCATTCTTCAACAAAACAAGTGTATCCACCAGAATCCGTGGATTTTTTGTTGTACCCGTCTTCTTCCTCCTCTCTCCGTGTTGACTCTTGAGCCGATCCAATCATACCAACAACCCGTTTCTCCGGTAAGTCAGACGATTTCAGCTGTTTTTCGATTGAGTTTTTTTTATTTATTTGTGCTTTAGATGCGAGATTGCTTTCCCCTTAGCTATAGGGTTTTGCTATGCAATCTTAGGAAACGAGATGAATTGAGCAGAAAACGAGATTAATTTGATTAATTTGATGAAGATTTTGTGTTCGTACCCAATTCCAATGATTAACCTTAAGGTTGTTGAATCTGGGTTTTGCAGAAAGTTTAGAGATTTAATCTTATATTTGGTATAAAGCAAAAGATTGCTGCTTTGTAAATTAGAGATGCCTCGCGACTTGTCAAGATCGGGGTCACCTTCTCCATCACCTTCACGTCGCAGAAAGCACTCGAGGTCGAGGTCTCCTGTAAGGCATAGGCATAGCAGGAGAAGAAGCAGAAGAGACAGGAGCCGTTCTCCATACTCTTCTTATTCACGTAGCAGGTGATACCCGTAATATCTATTAGCTATTCCTGTACCCTTCTATTAGTTATGGAACACTGTTATATATCTTTCTGGCTAGAAATGTAATGTGTTTAAAGCTTTATGCTTCTTATTATTACCAACTGCTTTTAGTTAAACCCTTCCTACTTTGTTTGCCTATTTTTCTCTAAATGAGAGAGATGAGAGGGAGAGCTCTATCTGGATGGTACAGATGCTATCGTATTAGTTTTTGAGTGATGGTCTTGCTGGAAATATTATTTTAAATTCCGTTTGCTTATTGTAAGCAGTTTTTGCTTGAATTTTAATTTATTGGATATTGCCTGAGTTTCGCGTTTTAGATAGTGCAGCCTGCATATTCATAAAAAGCAGATTGTAGTTAGGATAACATTACTGGTTTCTGATCTAATTTCTCTCAGAAGTTCGAAGTTCTATTTTTATTTTTTTAATCATGTTGATAGTTGTCCTGGAGTGATCTTGAGCAGTCATTAACTCATTATGATACTCGTTTAAGCGGAGATGGTTAACAATAAGGAGATAAACCTAACTTATATGTCTAAGTAGGATAATAGAATGATATTGTTGAGAACATGGCTGAGAAATTAGGAAGAGGATCCATGCTCTTGCCATTATGTTAGAAGCTCAAATTTTCTTCCCGTTCTATGGGAGGGGAAGTGAGCAGGTGATGCTGTTGGGTATTCTTTCATTGATCCTTTCTCACATTAGCTTCTTCATGTGATAAAAGTTGGAGCTGATAGTTCTTATCAGTGTATGAGGTAACTGCACATACTTTTTGTTTTGTTATGTGAAGGTGTGGGCTACTTGATGCCTGGTCTTCATGTACGTGGTAGTTCGTCTGTTGCATCTTTTGCTTACTGCTTTATTTTGTGTGTTGTACAGACGAAGAAGTCGTTCTATTTCTCCTAGGCGCCATCGGAGTCGATCTGTTACTCCTAAGCGGCGTTCACCAACACCAAAACGTTACAAAAGACAAAAGAGTAGGAGCTCTTCTCCGTCTCCGGCAAGAAGATCTCCTGCCACAGCCCTTGAGTCAGCTAAAAATAGGAATGGTGAAAAACTAATCAAAGAAGAGGAAGAGCGGAAAAGGTAAATCGATTCAAAGAAAAAAGGGATGAATGTTATGTCGAAATAACGTTTTATGTTGGCAAATGCTATTCTACTGTAACGTGAAATGCTTTGATTATTAGTCTTAAAAGTGCAACAGGTTTCATGGCATTCTCTCACAGGCTTCGCTTAAAGGGAGATAAGCTATAATTCGACTTGTTCATATTTGATCTTCTGGCACCAATGTTCATATTATCTCGATTTGATAAGTTCTGAGAGTCATTTACATGGAACGTGACTGAGTTAGACTTGTATACGTTAAATGCACAAGAATAGCTTAGCGAAGGTTTGTTTGTGTCTATGGTGATGTTAAAATATCCTTCACGAAATTTACCCTTGGCCTTGAGAAGAAGGAAACGGAAATAGTCTCAAAAATGTTAATCGGTTTTGGAATAGTATTTTTTTGCTTCTTTTCTGTTCAAGATTGAAGACATCAAGATATGAAAAAGTCCAGGTGATATTTATGGTTCTGAATCTACTGTTGGTGTCATCTAACTATTAACCATGTTTTCTACCAGGCGACAGCAGGAAGCAGAACTGAAGCTAATAGAGGAAGAAACTATGAAACGGGTTGAAAAAGCTATTAGGAAAAAGGTTGAAGAAAGCTTACAGTCTGAGAAAATCAAAATGGAAATTCAAACACTGTTGGAGGAAGGACGAAAGAGACTTAATGAAGAAGTCGCAGCTCAACTTGAGAAGGAGAAGGCCGCTTCTCTAATAGAGGCTAAAGAAAAAGAGGTAAATGTCTTCTCTTATCCTTATCATACCTTGCTCTTGTCATTCAATAAAATTCGAATTGCTATTGTGAATCTGCGTATCATGGAAAATTGTTGATGAAGGAGCCTCTTTTTCAGGGCGTGATGCGGTGTTTGTCACAGGAAAGAGAGCAACAAGGGAGAGAAGAGATGTCGAGAATAGAAGAAGAGAACAGGAAGAAAGTAGAAGAAGCTCAGCTAAAAGAAGCAATCGAGAGGCAAAAGAAAGAGGAGGAACGTTATCGGGAGCTGGAGGAGCGGCAAAGACAGAAGGAAGAAGCGATGCGAAAGAAGAAAGCAGAAGAGGAAGAAGAACGTCTGAAACAGATGAAACTCTTGGGTAAAAACAAATCACGCCCTAAACTATCATTTGCCTTAAGCTCCAAGTGAATGGATGAAAGGGCAAAACTAAAATGGCCATGTGATGATGATGTGTATCTCTCTCTCAAAGATGATTATTTGTTGGAGCTTAAACCCTTTAATGACACTCTTATTTACCCTGTAGTTCTTCTAGCTTGGTTTCTCGTTTGTAATTTTAATACATACTGAGTTATGAAGCGAATAGAAGCATCATCTTGAGGCACATTGTACATTAAAAAAATTACAAACATTCACAGTGAGGTTTTTCAATGTCAAAGGTATAAAGGCACTGAGAGAAAACTAGATCATCTTAAATGGAAGAATGATTTTGTTTTGTGTCCTACATTTCTTCAGGGAACACCTTATGTAGAAAATTGACAAAGCGTTTTGAGTAAATGGTGGGTTCGGTCACAGATATTGTCATGGGATCATGCTGCAAAGACTTGCATTTATGCTCCACTTTCTTCTTGGTGTTATACTCCTGTAGAATATCTATGATTCCCATGTACACAACCACATCGTATACTTCAAAGAGCTCGATTGTGGCAGACTCTTCCTTGTCCTCATCAAGCTTGTGGTGAGCTTGAGCCGGCATGTTCACTCCTAACTGTACCCGCAGCCTAAACAAGACGACGTATGCAGTGACATTGTTAAGTTATTAGAATGGTTAAATGAAGGAAACAAAGAGAAGGAAATAAAGTAACCTTGCGGTTCCAGGAAGAATGAGATCAACTTCTTGCTCTCCAACGGAAAATGCTCTGAGTGTGCTTCCTCTGATGTGAGGACCTGGTGCAGTACTCACGGAGTTGGGTTCGTGAGTCACCAATAGCAATCCTTTTGGTGGAATGGAGAGTTCTTGTGGAATGGAGAGTTCTTGAGTTACACCAACTGAAAATAAAAACATGAAACGGTATGTTACATATACACAACCCATTGCTCGGTAATATAAAGGCATGAAGTGTCTTAAAAGCTTTTCATTAGGATGCTAATAGAACTTTTCAAGCTCATGAAGCCATTGAAAAAGTTTTATCCTCATGAAACACTGACACCTACCGTCCACAGAGGAAACACTCTCTTGATCTGACATTGCGTTAGGAGGCTCAAGGATATCATTTAGTTGTCCTGGTGCTCTAAAATGCAATCCCAGTAAAAGACTGTAGTCAATGATCTGTAGAGATTCCAAGAACGCGCAGTCTAAGTAAATTTGCCTGCCAAAACAAGAAGGTTCCACAAAAAATTAGAAACTTTCAAATGATAAATTACAGCTGCTTCAATCATTGCTTAGGATGAATGCACCAAGAAATTGTAAGCGATTTCAAGAAGTAAGATATAGCGCTCACTTGAAGAGTGCTTCCCGTAACAGCTTGTCCATATGAAATTCATAAGCTAGATCAAGATCTTTCAAGGTGGTCTTTTCTTGGATTTTAATCTTTTCAGTAAATCTCCCATGTGATGAGCCCTTAAGATCATATCGACGATGGATCTTCAGCTCTGTGCAAAACATGTTTCCCATGACCACAAAGCGTACCTATCATCAAAAGACCAAAAGGCTCATGTTACATAAAAACAATGAAAACCTTACGGTATATAAGGTCAAGGGACTAGAGAAGTTCTTAACCTTTTTCCCCCAGTTGAGTGTGATTCTATGAACTCCAAAGAATTTTGTTATAAGTGTGTTTTCATGGTCCCCTACATGTTTATAGTACCTTGGCAACATTTTGAGTAGAACCTATAGCGCAAAAATAGAGGGTTTAAAATATACTCAGACAACTATGGCTGGTTAAAGAGAAACAAGAACCAAATCACACACAGCTTTTTGTTAAGTTAGTTCAAACCTGCAACTCAGATTTTTTTAGTGTCTTGATCACAAATCTGTCATCATGAGAAAGGTAGAAAATACTGCCACTTTTCCCAGGGGAACAAATCTCCGTCAGTCCATCATCACCACATATAGACATCATGTACTCTGCAGCATCTAACTTGAACATTTCCCTCAAATTCCTGAAACAAAAGGCACAGAATATCAATTTAATGAACATAGAAATCATATATCTCATTCATTATTGTTTGATTCTTAAGATAGACAGATCTCAAGGGGAACAACATAGATATAAGCCAGAGCTAAGATGTTCATAACTTTTACAAGTGCCTGAAGAAGAAAACTGTTTTACCTGAAAACCATAGGACAATAGTCTTTCCAAGAGAAGTCAATAGATTTGTGCGGAGGCGTAAGATTAGAGCCGTCTCTAGGGAAGAACATAACCGTTCTGGCCTTCTTACCGAAGTCAGAAGCACGTACCTCTCGCCTTGGCACTGGTGTGATTTTCCCAACAGTATACCTGTAAACTTCCAAAGATTGTTGCGTTAAGACGAATTACAATGCAATCTTAGAGAAGTATGCAGTGGATACATAAAAGCCATCATCATAAAAATGCAGTGGTCATTAGACTGTTAGGGTGATGATTTAGTTTTACCTGATACCAAGTTGGAGATTAAGCATCAGATGATAATTATGTTCCCCGGTAAGAAAGGTCAAGAAAGTCCTCGCACTGACTTGTTTAGTAAGAGCTGAAGAAGAAGGTGGTCTAATTTTGAGCGACCTGTCAACAGAACTCGTGATGACACTTTCTTTGATCAAAACTCCTTGCATGTACTCCCTCTCGTAAGCCACACGGTTCTTATCCCGTCCCTCGCTTTGCCTTGCCGAGCCAAAAGTCCTCGCAGACTTAGATGTCAACTCTCTATCCAAAGTTTTCATGGAAAGACTTCGACTCACATTGCTCAAACTCCTCAGCTCATCAACATCCATCGACGAGTTACTACGAGAAAGCACAAACTTCCCAGTGTCATCATATTCAAGGGAGCGGCACCACTTCTTAAGAGAAGGATGTTTACTCCCAGCAGGATAAAAGATCCCTTTCCCATCTTTGACCCCACGAGACCACGTCCCAAAATACAAAGACCCATCAGCAAACTTATAAACTCCAGAGCCATGTCTAGACCCATTCAACCAAAACCCATCGAAAAGATCACCGTTGCCCCATCTCATAACCCCTCTCCCACACATCTTACCTTTCTTCCAGTTCCCTATGTACCTATTCCCGTTTGTCCAAGAGTAGCTACCACGCCCTTCTTGCGACCCTTCTTTCCAAGAACCATCGTAAAGATCCGCGTTGCAGTACTCTTTCCTTCCCAGACCGTGCCTCACGTTCATCCTCCATGCTCCGCTATAAACAGATTCGTCTGGTGATGTCATGGTGCCGATGCCGTGGAGGTAGCCACCAGAGAAGTCTCCTTCGTATTTAGCTCCGGAGGACCAGATGAGCTTCCCTTTGCCAGAGATTTTTCCTTGGTCCCAGTCTCCCTCGTAGACGGTTCCATCTGACCATGAATATTTGCCTTTACCGTGAGGGAGGAGTCCTTTGACTTCACCAGAGTAGAAATCACCATTTGAGAACTCTCTTTCTTCAGGGCTGAGGATGTAACAGAAAGTATCAAACTTTAACAAGGTGGGACATGAAGAAAGATGTCCCAAGTGAAGTAACTGATTTGTTAAGAAGGAAACACACACCTTGTATCCATCTTGGCTTTAGCTTCTAGTGCTTATAGGTCATTTGTTTCATCCCCTTTACAAATGATGTTTTAAAGCTGCCTTCTTGAGCACATGGTCCACTTTTCTGCAGAAGCATAAAGATCAGATATTGCAATAAGGAAACTCCTAGTGATTGATCAAATACTCAATCGTGAATGAAGAAGAAGTCAAACAACTAAAACCCAAGTACTCAATATTTAGCATTTCAGAGCGAAAACGAATGATACAGGACGAAGTAGGCTATTGCGCAGCAGCAGCAGCAGCTCAATTCAATTTCATTATAACAAAGAGATTGAAAACAGAGGGAGGGAGCTAATCGTCGATTAATACACACAAAAAGCTTGAATCTCATAACATGACTAATTACAAGTAACAATAAATTTCATAGCTTTCGCTGGGAGAAAACAAAAATCAACAAAACCCAAATCCGCGGGATACTCACCAAGAGATAAGTAGAAGAATGAAGAAAACCCAAAGATTGAGCAAAGAGCTTTGAGAAGGTTTCGATTTTATTCTCTGTATGTTACTGTAAAATATTTATGTTTCCCGCATGCAACCAAATGTTCCATTCAAACCCAGCTTCCCTTTTCTTCCTTTTTTTTCTTTTTTGCGAATTTATGCGACATGTTTTTTTCTTCTTCTTTCTCTTCTCTCCAATAAATATTCTTTATTAATATATTGACTGGTTCATAAACATGGACACATATTTTCTTAAGAAATATTATAAGGTTTTTTTTTTGATCAAAATATTATAAGGTTTTTTTCCTTCTTTTTACTAAAAAAAGTCTTTTTGTTTGGAAAATTGCATTTTGATTGCTTTATCATTTATTTTCATTTGTTGACAAAATGGAAATAAAAGGAAAAAAAATGGCATGACAAATTGACAATATGTAAAGTCAAATTCTCGGATTTATACCGGTTGTGAACTTTTTTGACCTTCTACAACTAACATACGCACGCAGTCTCTCATATTTCATGATGGATTATTGGATTATATGATGCATGAAAACAAATCACTAAATTACAAATTTCAGTTGCTATGCTGTGAGTATTAATCTTCGAGGTAGCGAAATCAAATTTCGCATGCTTTTCAAATAGTGATTTGTTGGAGTTGGTATATATATTACTATATTGCCAAACACTACACAAACTAGACACATAATTTATTAATTATATTTAATTAAGAATATGTAAGTAAGTTAATTGTATGCTCAAATTTGTTAGTGGTAGAGATTTTTAAAAAAGGAATTTTAAACAATTTATTCCAAAGTATATTTCTCAAATGATAAGAACACCTGGTAATTAATCTTCATATTTTGATGATGAATATATAGCGTGCGTACTTCGATTCTTCCAGTTATGATGAATGTCGAATTTGTTATAGTATACCGAATGTGAACATACTAAAATAATGTGAGAGCTCTGATACGTCCAACAACCATAATGATTATAAATACATTTTTATAAAGACTAGTCTCCATAGTATGATATAGTATCGAGATGAATTTGTTTTCTCATGCATTACGGTCAGACCTATTTTCTTTTAGTAATCTAAGTTATCTAACCAAAGTTCTAAGCCAGGATCAATACATAATTAGTTCCGATAATCTATGTTATCGTATAAACTTCCCAACTGTCAAATCATCCAGGATGGTTCATATATGATCAATTCCATATTTGATTCGGACGACGACTTTCGTTAGTTAATAATCCCATATAAAATTATTATTTATACTTGGGATTTATACGCTCGTTTAGAATAAAAGAGCATTTTCAATGGGAGATGATACCCCATGGGCCGTGGGTCTCTAACCATTAAAAGAAAATAAAAGTGACAATATATTAGTTTACTGCATGTGGTTTACGTTGCAGAACAGTAATTTGTAGAGTTATATCGTTCATGACTATATGTTGCAGTTCAACCAATTCATGATTCACGTTTAAGGCCAACAGAAAAAAATCTTCTTGATATAGTTGAACAATAATTATATTTTTCAATAGAATATAACTCAATGAATGCGAGACAAAACGAAAAAAGTTGCAACCGATGACTAGAAAGAAAAGATGACAAAAGCAAACAAAAAGTTCGACCATCTTGATCTGATCGTATTTCCATGCACGACGTTTTACGTTGAAAATTAATCATAGCATGACCCAGAGAACAAATAAATCAAAGTACTTGATGAGTTGATGTAGACAAATAAATTAAAGTTGACCACTCCTAGTACTCATAATTTTGTGAAGAATAACAACAACTTGAAAAAATAAAATTCCCTGCTGTTTATATTCCCTATATTCCGATACTTTTTCAAATATAGGTTTTGGAAACCAAATAAAACCACATAAAAGGCTGTATAAAAAAAAGACATTCGCACCGTCCCGGATCAGATTTAGTATCTATAGATAAGAAAGCCCGACCAGATATATTAACTAAATTTAGCTATGGACGATGTTGACGTGGGGAAAATGAACAATGAACGATAACGATGTTGTGCGATACTATTAAAAGGGATGGTGAATTCGTGAATTACGACAACACAAACGAACAAGACAAACCATGCATGATAGGATCCTGTTTTTAACTGTTTTCCTTTTCCTAATTAAACATGGACCTCTTTACATTGCTTGTCCATTTTTTTGTATTTGTGTTGCTTTTGCTTTTGCTTTATGAATTATTTTTCTATTGAAGAAGCATACACGTACCGCATCAATATATTCGGCGAAAAACTAACTCATAATGATCAAAATATCATTTTGGTGTTTGGAGAATAAGGTTCCAACTATCATATATTAAATATCGTCCGATAATAATTTACCGACCCATATGCATAAATCCACCTTTAAAAAGAAACAACAATGTTTTATTTATATAATTTGCATGCTAGCCTACGGTATAATGCAAAAATATAGTATTCCGATGATCTAAATTAGAATTGCAAAATTTGCAAAGTCCGATCAACATGATTAACTAAAGTAATTTTCATTAGATATGAATGATATTGTCTTTTTAATAAACTACAATGATATATATCAAAATTGCTTTGGGGACTAAATAAGCAATTGCAATAACATTAAAGTCTTCTGTATATTATATAGCGAAAGAACAACAAAACGGTATTGGAATAGGTATTTAAGAAGAGGATGACGAAAAGTGAGAAAAGTGGTGAAGTGGGTGTCACGAAACGTATGATAGAGAAGTGTGGAGGGGGGATGTGCTGTTCCTTGTCGGTCTCCTGCCGTTCAGTTCGTTGCAAAGAATCTCATTTCTTTATTTTTCCATCTTCTCCAGTACACATATAGAGTTTAGTAAATAAGTTGGCAAAAAGTGTTCTTCGTCTATAAATTAATATGAAAATTAATTTTACTGTGGTTTTGCATTTGTATTTGCTGTTGTATAGTTGCTTTTATTTTTTCTGCTACTTGTTTTCATTGTAAAATCCGTCAAAAATTAAAATGGTATAAAATTTAACATTCATACCAAAAAATTAACATGAAAATATACACTACATTAAAAAATTTCAGTAGAACCCTATGTCTATGTAAGATAAATAGTCAAACAACCGGGAACTACTTTACGACTTTATAAGATTTATGAAAAAATTGCAACAGTGTTCTTATAAGATTAAATTGTGGTAAAATATAACTTGGAAACCTACAAATTTTGTTTTCTTGTTGGAAGCACAAGGAATATGCATGATGCAAAAAAAAAAGCATGATGAACCAACAGTGAGGCCCGTTGGACATTTAGATCATGTTGAAAGCCCAAAAGGCCGAAACAGAAAGCCTGCTTGATCTTGTGAAACACACACGACTCGTACGTCCACGTGGACGGACCCAAACACAGTTCCGGTAAGAATACTCTCGCTGCCCTTACTCGTTAGCTCGAAGAAGAAACAATGGAGACGCCAGTTCTCGGCTTCGAAACACCACGACGGTGTCCTCATCATCTCTTCAACACTAACTCTCGCCCCTCTTCCTCTCTCCCAGCTTCCACCCTCTCCGTACGAATTCCAACAACAGCTACGGCGGCGACTACCGTCGCGAAATCACCGGCGAACGTAGCAGCACAACCTCCACGCACAAAGCCTCACTCCAAATCCTTCCTAACGAGAAAATCCGCAATCTCTGAGATCGAACAGTCCACTGACTTCCTCTCCTCTCTTCACAGGCAAAGCATCTATCTTTTTTTTTACTTCCAACTCTTATGAATGATAGTCTCTTGTCCACTTAGACTCCATTAGCCTCTGCAGATTCGCTAGAGTTCTGAAAGTTCAAGACTTCAATGTGATTCTCCGTGATTTCGGAATCTCAGGGCGGTGGCAGGATCTTTTACAGGTAAACTTCGATTTAACTAAACACAAACCATTCATAAAAAAAAATGTCTTTTAATTTTTAATGTTTTTTTTGGCAGCTCTTTGATTGGATGCAACGAAATGGAAAAGTGAGTGATGCAACTTACAGCAGCTGCATCAAGTTCGTTGGAGCTAAAAGCGTCTCAAAGGCTCTGGAGATTTACCAAAGCATCCCTGACGAGTCTGCCACCAAAACCAATGTCTATATATGTAACTCTATTCTCAGCTGTCTTGTCAAGAACGGGAAGCTTGACAGCTGCATCAAGTTGTTTGATCAGATGAAGCGCGATGGTCTTAAACCAGATGTTGTTACTTATAACACTGTATGTCCATTATATTGCAAAATGCAAAATCTTGTTTTTTTGTATTGGTTATATAATATATTTTGATGTCTGTAGCTGCTTGCAGGTTTCATCAAGGTAAAAAATGGGTTCACTAAGGCTATGGAACTCGTTGGAGAGCTGCCGCATAATGGGATAAAAGTGGACGGTGTGATGTATGGGACTGTCTTGGCCATCTGTGCTTCGAACGGTCGATGTGAAGAAGCTGAAAGCTTTATCCAGCAGATGAAAGCTGAAGGTCACTCGCCTAACATTTATCATTACAGCTCCTTGCTCAATTCTTATTCTTGGAAAGGAGATTACAAGAAAGCTGATGAGCTGATGGCTGAGATGAAATCAGTAGGATTGGTGCCAAACAAGGTTTGTGTGTGTTTCTGTATCTCTCTTCTTATGCAATCATTGTGTTTATTCGTGTGAATTGCTTCTCATACAGTCAGATGCTTCATATTAGTTGTTAAGAGACTGGTTCTTTTCAGTATATTGATTCCTTATTACTGTCTCTCTGCAAATATGCAGGTGATGATGACAACTCTACTAAAGGTGTATATTAAAGGAGGCTTGTTTGATAGGTCAAGAGAATTACTCTCTGAACTTGAATCTGCAGGCTACGCCGAAAACGAGGTAAAGCTCGCTCTATATACTATAGCAAAGAGCAATAATAGACCTGGCTACAAATGTGCAATTTTTGCAAAATATTGAAAGAGAGTAATTAACAATAATATTTATCACGTCAGTGTACAGCTTTCATTTACATAATTACATGATAGAAAGCATTGCTTATTGGTATGGAATCTTGGCATAACTATATTGATTGATGCTCGTATAGTGGCTCCCTACAGGCTGCAATTTTTTTTCTTTTTTATGTTAAGATAAAATTATTTTCTTCTCTAGATGCCATATTGTATGCTGATGGATGGTCTTTCAAAAACGGGGAAGTTAGAAGAAGCAATGACAATCTTTGATGATATGAAAGTGAAAGGTGTTAAATCTGGTATGCTTATTTAACTGATGGTTTGCTAGCAAGTTGCTGCGTTAATTTATGAATCACTGCAGATTTTAACCACAGAACCACTCAAATTTCCTGTTTACAGATGGCTATGCAAACAGCATCATGATAGCTGCTTTATGCAGAAGCAAACGCTTCGAGGAGGCAAAACAACTGGCAAGGGACTCTGAAACCACTTATGAAAAATGCGACTTGGTTATGTTGAACACAATGCTCTGCGCCTATTGCAGAGCAGGAGAAATGGAGAGTGTTATGCGAATGATGAAAAAGATGGACGAGCAAGCCGTTAGTCCCGACTATAACACATTCCATATCTTGATCAAATATTTCATCAGGGAGAAACTGCACCTGCTTGCGTACCAAACCTTACTTGACATGCACAGTAAAGGCCACCGTCTGGAGGAGGTAATTAGCATCAATGCAATTTTTAGTAGTTATCAAAATGTTGCAGTCTCTTCTCAACTTATGTTGTAAATATGCAGGAACTTTGTTCGTCTTTGATATACCATCTCGGTAAAATTAGAGCTCATTCAGAAGCATTCTCAGTCTACAATATGCTGAGATACAGCAAAAGAACTATCTGCAAAGATCTGCATGAGAAAATTCTCCACACTCTGATCCATGGGAAACTCTCTAAAGACGCATACGTTGTAGTCAAGGTTCTGAAACCTCTCTCTTAGTTTTGATTTTCACATTTGGTGCATTGCGTCTAAACTGGTGAAAAACTCTGTGTATCAGGACAATGCAAAGGTGATCTCACAGCCTACTCTGAAGAGATTTTGCAGAGCGTTTATGCTCTCGGGGAATATTAATTTAGTGAACGATGTTCTGAAGGTCTTGCATGGTTCCGGCCACAAAATCGACCAGGTAAAATAAAACCAACCAGGAACAACCTTGATTGAAGCTATATTTGTTACACGTTCTGAAGGTCACTGTATGCTCCTGTTTTGTAGGTTCAGTTTGAGGTTGCGATTGCAAGATACATTTCACAGCCAGATAAAAAGGAATTGCTTCTTCAACTACTACAATGGATGCCTGGTCAAGGATATGTTGTTGACTCCTCCACAAGAAACCTTATTCTTAAGCAATCTCATTTGTTTAGTCGGCAACTCATCGCAGAGATCTTGTCCAAGCATCATATCGTGTCAAGGACGATGGTGAAATCACGATCTGAGCCGAAGTTTAGTAGAGGGCAGCAGAGGTAAATAAGAATGTAATAGATGTATGTACTTTTTTTTTTGTTTCACCAGATAGAAAACAGAGTGTAGCATTTGTAGATGATGCGCTTAACATAAATATAAGTACTTTTTCAACATACCAACAAGAACTTTCCTGTTACACGAAACAGGAACTCTAATGATTCACTTCTCCATCTTCTTATTCGTCCCCCTCTTGTCTCTCTTCATCTCCTTCCTTTTCTCCCCAGCCAAAACCTCCAGTGTGTAGAGAAACAGGCGGAGGCGTTTTAGCATCATTCACTATCGTCATGATCTCTTCAATACTCTGGAGGGAGAAGCTTTGGTTCTCTTTACTGAAACATGCAGCTTGAGCTGTCTCTGTGAGCTCCCTTGGTAGATTTTTCAGGAACCATGGGTGTTTCTTGATATCTGCAATACTAATCCTCTACGGATCAACATGGCCAATATCAAAAGCAACTTAATAATCAAAGAAGAGCCCTCTATTTCGAAAACACATGTGGATATATACCTCGATCGGTGTGGCGATAAATATAAGGGAAAGGAGATGTATGCAGTCCTGTATAATATGGACGTCGTCTGGGATCTTGTACTGGACATCCTTTATGTTCTGTAAAACAAGTGAAAACACATTGATGAGTAAGATGCCGAATGCAAAACACACACACATGACAGCGCAAAACAAAGAGAGACCTACTTGCATCGTTTTCCCAAAGTTTATGTGGTCGTCATCGTCTTCAAATGGGCGTGCTCCAACCAGCATGACATAAAGAGTCACCCCACAAGACCATACATCAGCCATCTGAAAGAAAGAAGAGAAAAATTACAAATCTTATGTACACAGTGAACTCATTTCATTCCACACTTGCCGTTGTGCATGGCGGCTTTGATTTTACCAAGCCGTAGACAAACTTACCTTGCCATCATATTCGCTGCAAGAAAAGACCTCAGGTGGGATATATGCCGCGGTTCTGGTATTCGTTCTGGGACCGCCTGTGTGCATCACAGCGGACTACAACAGAAAAACAATCAGTTCAACATGCCGCTTTAAGGCAGGAAACTTACAGAGGATAAGGATGATGTCATAAGATTTCAATAACTATGCCCACAGACCTTGGAATAACGAAATCACAGATTTTCAGACATGATTCGGGACTTCCATCCAGGAACGTATCCTCGAGCTTCAGTTCTCTATGGCACATTTTCTGCAACAACAACAACGAAACGAATTCAGAACATACTAGTTAGTCTTCCCTCAAGTCATATCTTTTCTTGCGTTACCAATAATATAAGCATTAGAAAGTAATTATTACTTTTCAAGAAAAAAAAAAATATAAGCATTAGAAAGTAAGGCATGAGAAGCAGATGATTATTATCTTTCAAGTGTTTCGTTTGTGCAAACAAACAAGAGAAAGATCCACAAGTTTCTATCTTCTTCCTTTCATACTAATCTATCATCACTTTTCACACAAGTCAAAAACCAAAACTCACATTGTCCTCGCTGAATCTTCCATCTCTCCGTATATGCTTATAGAGTTCACCACGAGCAGCATATTCCATGACAATGGCAAGATGGGTTGGAGTCAACACCACCTGGAAGATTAAAGCTATGACGTTCACCTCTGATACCAACTCTAATATAACTTGACTACATAACCCTTCCAAAAAATTGCCAATGATGTACAAAAAGCTCTTAAAAAAATTACCCACTGACCTCCATAAATCGGATTACGTTTGGATGGTGAAGTGATTTATGTTTCATGATCTCTCTTACTAAGTCCTCATCAATCTGTATCCCAACAAAAACAACAAAAGCCAGAAAATAATGAACTGCAGATCTCAGATGACTGCTTGTGTTTGCTTGCTTCATCAGAAATGAACTTTGAGCCACAGCTCGACAAACTTCATGGCAACAAGTTCTTTTAGTGTTTTTGACCGTCATGAACCCACCCAAGTCATATATCCAGCACATATATATCTTTCACCACCTCGTACTTCTCCATTATCGACAAAACTCAACTCCAGTTCAAACTACCAGCTAGAAATCTGTAGAAACCAAGACAGCTACTAAAGAAACACAAAACCAGTTAGTCACCCGAAATGACGAAGGACGACTTGATGGTGAGTATTCTACAAGATATGAATAAACAACAAGAAAAAGAAGCATTGACTTTTGCTGGTAAAACTCTACCGCTTGAACATTGTAATCACTCTCTCACCTTTGCAGACAAAACTCACAAAGAAATAAACAAGAGTGTGAACCGACCATACACAAAACATCTCCGAAATAAAAAATTTAATTTACAAGATGAAGTCACAATGTTCATACCCGAGGGACTCATAATCAACCTCTGTTTGTTCTTCTTATAATACAATACTGCGAATCTTACAAATCTTCAGAACCCAAACCAAAACATTTTAAAAAACAGAGACTTTTACGTTTCAGCAAACCGACGACAACTTCTTTCTTACACAGACACAAGCCAAAAATAATTCAACCGAGTATCACTCCTCCGCTCGCGTGTGCTTCCTTTACAGTCTTATCATATTCATCTTCTTCGTCTTCCTCCACCTCCTCTTCATCCACCTCCTCTTCCTCTTTCCCCTCTGCATCTCCCTCTCCACCCCAGCCAAACCCTCCTATGGATCGGGAAACAGGTGGAGGCGTTTTGGCGTCATCCACTATCTTCATGATCTCTTCAGCGGTCTGGGCGGAGAAGGTTGGGTTCTCTTTCTTGAAATATGCAGCTTGAGCTGTCTCTGTGAGCTCCCTTGGTAGATTTTTCAGGAACCATGGATGTTTCTTGATTTCCGCAATGGTTATCCTCTGCCACAACAACGTAAGCTCAATTGTCAAACAAAACAATCTTCTTTATAGAACACTTTGGAGCTCATTTGATTGATGTGTATACCTTGAGTGAGTTGGCCACAAATATACGAGAGAGGAGGTGTTTGCAATCTTGTGAGATGTGGACGTAGTCTGGGATCTTATACTGAACAGCCATGATTTTCTGTATAAAAAACACCAAGATCACACATTAATGATTGGAGACATCATATACCTAGCGCGAGAAGACGAAACCTTACCTGTATTGTTTTCCTGAAGTTTTTGGGGTCTTCCTGGTCTTCAAAAGGGTATGCTCCAACAAGCATAACATAAAGAGTTACACCACAAGACCATACATCAGCCATCTGAAAGAAAGAAAGAAGAGATCTTATGTACACTCATTGCAATGAGCACGATGCCCTGATTTACCAAAAAGACTTAAATTAGCAATAAGAATATACCTTGCCATCATATTCTCTCCGAGAAAGGACCTCAGGTGCAATATATGCTGGAGTTCCAACAGTTGATTTGGGTCTCGAGTGTAGTAGAGAGGACTACAAAAAGAAGAATAACAAAACGCTGGACAATGCTTTTACGAGGATCTCATAAAAAAGGTGAGGAGAAGTGGGTAGTTTTTTTTGTATAAAGGACAGACCTTGGAATAACCAAAATCACAGATTTTGAGACGTGGAGCAGGACTACCATCCAGGAGTGTATTCTCGAGCTTCAGATCTCTGTGGCATATTTGCTGGCGACAAAAGATTGATAAACGAACTGATTATCTCAAACATCTAGGGGATTAGTAAATTTCTTCTCTCTCAAAATATATATTTGCCTTACCATAGCATGACAATAGCTAACACCTGATATAAGCTGCTGAAAGAAATATCTCGCCTGGAAAAGAGAAAATGGACAATCACATGTTTTTTTATATACTTCTGTTCGAAAGACCAAACAGAGCTCTGAAAAAAAACTATCCTAATTAGTCCTTGCATAGTATAACAATTTCAAATGCAAAGCAGACCTCATCCTCACTGAATCTTCCAGCACTGCAAATACGCTCGAAAAGTTCACCACCAGCAGCATATTCCATGGCAATAGCAAGATGAGTTGGCGTCAACACCACCTGTCACACAACAAATCAAAACTTTTAAGTAGATATAATAATTTTATCAAACAACACACGTGGGGAAAAAATTGACAAAACCTCTTTAAAGCGGATAATATTAGGATGGCGAAGTGATCTGTGGTTGATGATCTCTCTCGCCACATTCTCATCAATCTGCATCCAACAACAACAACAGTGAGAGATAACAAGCACAAATAAATGAAGTAAAGCTAATCGGGGGGTAACCTTGGGACCACGCTCGATGTACTTGATGGCAACAAGTTCCTTGGAGTCTTTGACCTTCATTAGCCTCGCCACTCCGAAATTCCCTGCTCCTATGTCTTTCACCACCTCGTACTTTTCCATCTTTTCTTTACCCTTATTTACAATACTCAAAAATTCTCCTCCTTTTACCAGCTTAATTATTATCACAGTGACGACAATTTAACGTGAACAAGGACACAATAAAACAATCAGTATCCCAAAAAAAATTAATCAAGGGATGCAGATTCCGAGATCTCGCAGAGACCAGAAAAAGTACGATGATTTAAGAAGCTTGATTGAGATTTGAAGCCAAAGCTAAGAATCTGTCTTTCTTTCTTTTTTTTTTCTTTTCTTTTGTCCTTCAGATAAATGATGATGATCGAGAATGAGAATGAAGAAGGATCTCCCCTCTCATGATGATTCCTGTTTTTTTTAACAATGTGGGACCCTCCCAAGTTACCATGCTGATTTTATATGGGCCTCCAAATTAATAAACGAGGCCCAGTTAACTGTTTCTGAGCTTTCCTTACTACTTAATTATTACCCAAAGTGATACGCTGAAAGATCTCTACCGAACATCAACAACAACAACACTGTTCTCTCTTCGTTGGTCTCTCGCTCTCTCGATCGCTGCCGGGAAACGAGAGAGCTGAAAACACTGTCTCGTTCATATGCAATACACGTCATTTTGAATCAGATCAATCGAGCGCCTACTCATTGGTCTATCTTTACGCATTCCCATCACTGTCTCCGTCTTCCTCAGATCTGCCGGATTTCGCGATGCCGTCTTCCTCCTCCTCCTCCACCGCCGCAGTATTACTTCTCATCGTTTCTCTTCTCGCAACATCTCTCGCCTCCGATTCAGATCACAAGGTTAGACTCGGATCTCCCCGTGAGTTTTATTCATACAGCTCGAATCGAGTAATGTGTCTGTAGATCTCTCGTGATTTTTGCATGGTGTTTATGAATTGATTTTTTATTTTTATTTCTTGGTCCTGTTTGTTTGTTTACGGGTGGGTCGGGGTCCTGGAGCTCCCTCCCATCCAGTTGCAATTCTAGGAAGGCTTCTTTATATAATAAGATCAGATAACGTTTATACATTGTGGTCAAAGTCAAATGTTTTTTTTTTTGTTGTTGTTGGTTTCCAGTATCAAGCGGATGAGCAGGTTACACTGTGGGTGAACAAAGTTGGGCCATACAACAATCCACAAGAAACATACAACTACTACAGCCTTCCCTTTTGCCGCCCTTCTCTAAACGATGTTCACAAATGGGGTGGTCTTGGTGAAGTTCTTGGTGGCAATGAGCTCATTGACAGCGACATCCCTATCAAATTCTTGAGTTTGTTTTACTGATTCCCCATCTTAGTTATCTTAGCTGTGTTCTAATTACAGTTACCTTTTTTCCACAGAAAATGTTGACAGGAACGTTATCTGTCAACTTGAACTCGATGAACCTAAAGTCGAGCATTTTAAACATGCCATCGAATCTAGCTACTGGTTCGAGTTCTTTATGGGTATGTATGTTTCACTTTCCCTTGTACATATTCCTACTAATCTAGCTTGAAACTCGCTGAGAGCTAAGGTCAAGCATATCGCGCTTTTGTATTATCTTAAGTCTGGAAGCGTTTTGCTGAGCTTGTTTCTGGCTTTTAATTATGCAAATCTAAAATATCCCTATATTTATCTTCACTGCGTTACCAGCATCATTTACATCAATAGAAGTTGTAGTATATTCAATTTTACTATTTCTCTTAGTAACAAACCTGGAAAGGCAACTTCTTTCAATTGCTAATCTTATGTCTCACAACTCTTTTTTTTTGGTGGCATCTGATTTGCGTGGACTTTCATCGG
Organism: Hirschfeldia incana; assembly: GCA_026261945.1. NCBI lineage: Eukaryota > Viridiplantae > Streptophyta > Magnoliopsida > Brassicales > Brassicaceae > Hirschfeldia > Hirschfeldia incana. The sequence continues at coordinate 13,183 of JABCMI010000139.1, read as the reverse complement.
GTGTTTCTTACTTCAGATGATCTGCCTTTGTGGGGTACGAGCTTTTATTTTTTACTTGTAATCTCCGAAAGTAATTATTTTTCTGTTCTATATTTAGACAGTGTTAATAGTGTTTCATCACTATTGTAGGATTCGTTGGTGAGCTGCATTCTGACAAAAATGGTGAAAACGCCAAACATGTCCTCTACACACATAAGAACATTATTGTCAAATACAACAAAGACCAGGTCGGTTGTGTTTACGCTATCAAGCAATAATATGAACATCATGTGAGCTACATGCAGTGATCTTATTAATTTACTTTTATAGATCATTCATGTTAATCTCACTCAAGACAACCCAAGGCCACTAGAAGCGGGGAGGACTGTGGATCTGACGTATTCTATTCAGTGGATTCCAACAAATGTCACATTTGCCCGCCGTTTTGATGTATATTTGGATTATCCATTCTTCGAGCACCAGGTAACTTTTTGCTTTGTCTTTGATTGTGATTGGTTCACAGTTTCACAATGATTTCATCTCTTTAAAATGTTTGTTCAAGCTGTATAGGCCCTCTAAGCGTGTTTTTTTTTCCGTTTTGCAGATCCATTGGTTCTCCATCTTTAACTCGTTCATGATGGTTATTTTTCTCACTGGTCTGGTCTCAATGATATTGATGAGAACTCTCAGAAATGATTACGCCAAGTATGCTCGTGAAGATGATGATCTCGAGAGCTTGGTGATGTTTCCTCAGCTTTTATTTGACATACATAGCTGCACGATATTTTGATACTCTCTTGGCAGACTTAATTCTTTATTTTTGAGGCTGTGAAACCATTTCTGACATTCGTATTGATGGCCACAGGAACGGGATGTAAATGAAGAATCTGGCTGGAAACTTGTGCATGGGGATGTGTTCAGACCACCATTTAGTTTAGTTCTTCTCTCAGCTGTTGTCGGCACAGGGGCACAGTTGGCGTTGCTTATTCTTCTTGTCATATTAATGGCCATCGTAGGGACTCTATATGTTGGGTGCGTGCTTCTTCTCACGTGCCAACCACTTTTCGTATTTATTATTTGTAGTACTTTTGGTAATGCTTTTATATTTGGCAGCAGACCTCAGCTTGTTTGTTTGGTTTTTGCTAACATTGTATTCTGATTATTGTAGGAGAGGAGCAATTGTCACAACTTTCATAGTTTGCTATGCTCTGACTTCCTTTGTCTCTGGTTACGTCAGTGGTGGAATGTACTCAAGAAGCGGGGGTATGATCTATCGTGTGTTACCTTTGATGGTTTAATTTTAAAAATTTACTTTTAATGTCTAATTTGTTCAGGTAAGCACTGGATCAAGTGCATGGTCCTCACGGCTTCTCTTTTCCCCTTTCTGTGCTTTGGGATCGGTTTTATCCTGAACACAATCGCCATATTCTATGGATCCCTTGCCGCCATTCCTTTCGGGACACTGGTGGTTGTGTTTGTAATCTGGGGTTTCATTTCCTTCCCCTTAGCTCTCCTGGGGACAGTCGTTGGGAGAAACTGGAGTGGTGCTCCAAACAATCCATGCCGTGTGAAGACTATTCCACGTCCAATCCCTGAGAAAAAGTGGTACTTGACTCCAACGGTTGTCTCTCTGATGGGAGGTTTGCTACCATTTGGAAGCATCTTTATTGAGATGTACTTCGTCTTCACATCCTTCTGGAATTACAAGGTAATACACTAGTTGCTTTGATTAGAAAAAAATAGCTGTAAAACTGCTTATTCTTTTACAAATTGAACAAACCAAAGAGGCCTGGCCAATGAGAGACTCAAAACTCAACCAAACCCTGGAAGTCTATTAGATTTGTAGCTTAAGTTTGAGCAGCTGAACTTCTCCTAGTAGTATAAAATTATTGATTCTTTATTTCCCCTTTTTGGGTTTGACAGGTGTACTACGTGTATGGATTCATGCTGCTGGTTTTTGTGATACTGGTGATAGTGACGGTCTGTGTGACAATTGTGGGAACTTATTTCCTGCTTAACGCTGAGAACTATCACTGGCAGTGGACTTCGTTTTTCTCTGCTGCCTCAACGGCGGTTTATGTCTACCTATACTCCATCTATTACTACTATGTAAAGACGAAGATGTCCGGATTCTTCCAGACAAGCTTCTACTTTGGGTACACTATGATGTTCTGTCTTGGCCTCGGAATTCTTTGCGGTGAGCTCACTCTCTTTCTCTACTCTCTTCAAAGTTAGGGTTTGGTGTTACTGGTTTTGAGTAAGTTTTTCTTGGTGTGAAAATCATGCAGGAGCTGTTGGATTCTTGGGATCGAACCTGTTTGTAAGGAGAATCTACAGAAACATCAAGTGCGACTAGAGCAAAAAAAACATCCGAGTTGAGAAGGAAGGTGGTTATGGTGGACATACATTATATATATAAACGCAGTAGTGAGGGAGAACATGTATCCTTCAATGGAGAGGGCTTTTTGTCAGTCTTACCTTATTCCAATTTGGTAAGTGAACTGTTTTTCTCTGTAGATTAGAATTTGAGTGGATGTAATATACAATTGCTACTAGTACTACTTTGTAATTTCTCTTTTCTTGTTCCTTATAACTTGACTCCACTTGGAATGTGTGTCCTCAATGAGCAATTGGACAAGTCTAGAATCATCCCAAGTCCAAGTATTCTAATAGTGTGACTGACTTGTCCCAAGCCAAACCACATATTAACAGATTCTTACCAACATAACAATACACACATGTAACACACACTCACACAGAGACAAGACCCCCAAGAAGATAACAGAAGCACCCACATATTGTTCGCCACGTGGCGGATAATGTTCAGAAACTCAACCTCTTTATAATCCTCTCTCCCTCACCTCACACCATATACTACGCCATTTGAACAAAGCCACACTCTCTCCAAATCTGAAGAACAAAAAGAGGATTCATCATCTTTCTTCCGACAATGGCTTCCACTGCTCTCTCCAGCGCCATCGTAAGCACATCCTTCCTCCGTCGCAAGCAGACACCAATCAGCCTGAGATCTCTCCCGGCGGCCAACACACAATCCCTCTTCGGCCTCAAATCCTCCACCGCTCGCGGCGGCCGCGTCACAGCAATGGCGACCTACAAGGTCAAGTTCATCACACCGGATGGGGAGCAGGAAGTGGAGTGCGACGGTGACACATACGTCCTCGACGCTGCGGAGGAGTCCGGAATGGATCTGCCGTACTCGTGCCGTGCGGGAGCCTGCTCGAGCTGCGCCGGGAAAATAGTGTCTGGCTCGGTTGACCAGTCGGACCAGAGCTTCTTAGACGACGACCAGGTCAGCGAAGGGTTTGTTCTCACGTGCATCGCTCGTCCAACTTCTGATGTCGTTATTCAAACCCATCAAGAAGAGGCAATGGTTTAAATACTTGATCCTTTATTATATACATCATCCACTTATGTATTCTCAAATTTGATGATTCCATAAAACTGATTATCATGATGAATAAGCTCAAAAGCTATTTATTTATATTTTCTTTTCTCTAATTTCCATAATCATCTTTCTTCCAACATATACAGATATACTCTTCAATCTTTATATTATGTGAATCAAAGCAGAGAAGAGAAGAAGTTGCTGAGTGTGTACCGAAGTATATCGTGGAAATATTAAAGTTGAAAGACGTACATAGACCATATAATAAAAGATTGAAGGGACAGTCAAATTCACCATTACATTACATTATTACTTTTTTTTTTTTTTTGATCAAACAACATTTTATAGATTCTTACTCTTCATCATAGGAAGAAAAGTTCACAATACATAATAAAGCCATACTGGCAAAAGAAACAGCTACAACAAAAGCTGAGCACATAGAAAAACAGAGATAGATGTAGGCATACATAACACATAAACAACTAATACGAGAGAGAAGTCCTCTGAACTCTACACCAATTGAGCTGGAAATGGAGATGTAACCATGTGAACTATAGAACACATAGAGTGATCTAAAGTCTGAGAATGAAACAGCAACGAATGCATATTTAACAATCACATAATTGGCTACAAATGTAAAGGTGATTAAACACCAATTTGTTGAGCCTTTGATCATAACAAAGATTAAGGTATCTCTAATCTTGAACACTAAACTTCCTGCAACATGACTTCTCAAAACACGTGGAAATTTTGGAAGAACAAGTTCCATAAAGAAGGAAGTAAGACAATTACTGTCTAAGAACACCCTATTCACAGGGAAAATGGTAATATCAGACATGAAACCTTCAAGCTGCCACAAAAGAAGAGAACATAACCTGAATAAACCAAAAGTGGAGCTGCATACTGCAGCAAAAGTGAGAGGACTGCATACTGCAGGAGAGGGATGCACTATGGCAAGATGTGAGTCATCTGAGAGCCAAAGAGTACAATCCAGAGAATACAGTGAAACACTGAAGGTCAAAGACAGATCTGGTGGTTTTGGAGGCTTCGACGGAGAAACTCTGACGACGACCACGAACATGGCAGAGGACGGCGGTGGATTTGGAGGAGGCCTGGATCGGGACGGAAAAAGAGCAGTGACCATCGAAGCTGACGAGCAGAGTGAGTTCTTCAAAGGGAGGAAGAGTGGACAGCAGAGCTGAAACCTGGAGAATCCATTCAAGCGGCGGTCTTGGGAAGCGGGCCTGGGAGAGTCTTCCTAGGGCGAACTCCTTTTTGAAACCTGTTTTATTTTACCACTAGCACATTACATTATTGCTTAAATAAGTAAAACTAGAAAGAAGAAGAAGCATGCAAACTAATTAAATTCATAAAACCACAATATTTCAAACTTTGTTTTGAAGGTTCCCTAATCGGAATCACTGTCGTTCGGTCCTCCTAAAACGAACTCTACAACGGCGTATCAGCAGGGGCGGACGGACATTAACGGGTACGGGGTCACGTGCCCCTACTGTTTTAAAAATTTTCTTAAGTAATCTGAATTAGTTTGGCTAAATTGTTCATAGTTTAGAGAAGAAATAGATAAAGTGCCCCTGATTCAGAATGTATTTTGTTATTTTTCACAATGTGCCCCCAACTAAAAGTGTTTCTACATCCGCCACTGGGCGTATGCTTGGTTTATTAATCCACCACTTCTCTTTGGCGGTAGAGAACACGAGGTTTCCATCAGACTATCCATTTCATATAGATCAGTTTCTTGCCAAAGACATTAATCTTCATCTTGAATCGAATTAGCGTACGGCGGAGGTATTGGCTATGGCTCATTGGACGCCACAATACCAGATTCTTGAGTGTTTGTCCTCGACGCAGGTCTTGAGGAGTTTTTCTTGGACGCCTTTCGATAGCCTATAAATACGACTGATCATTATCAAAAGATAAAAACAGAAGTATGCGAGAGAGATGTGTGGATTAACATAACTCACGTCGTATGGCCTCATAACATCTCGACAAAACAAGGATACATATTGCCCCTACAATCAAACCTCGCCACACTGAACCAAACATCGTCTCGTCTTTCTTTCCGTTTCTCTATTCTCTTCTATTTTTCTTTTAGGCTTGATCCTATGGGATCCATAGAGGGATTTTGTAGACTCTAGGTAGTGCAAGCTGAAACTTCTATATTAGAAAAGAAAGAAAAGGGACTTGTGACTAGTCATTTTAATATATATCAATAATCCATGTTTGACTTGATAATATCATATGACACATTTACACCCGAGTCTTTTCTTAGAGCATGATTATCTATGTCTCTATTTTTTTGATCCTTAATGTTTTTTATTATTATTTTTAGCTTAGACAATGTTAAGGACTTTTAATGATAATTAGGATTATTGGTCGGACTTAATGTTGGTCCTTGAGGTAAATTTATTTGGTGAAATTTGTGAAGAAGCCGAATCAATTTACGAGTATTACCATGGTGCACAGCATCTGAAGTAAAGCCGAAACATCTGCAACAACTTTTATTCTGCAAGTAACACATAGTAAGCAAGTAACACAAAGTAAGTAGCACATGCAGTGTGAGACTTGGGCTGAGCGCATCAGGGAGATCAGGATTATTCAGTTTAACGACAATTATGTTCTTGACGATGAGTACTAGGAAGCTGAATAATAAGAGTACCTAACGTAAGAAAATCCTCGCCTGATCTGTAAAGGACCATTACAGTACATAGACCGATGAGTACAAACAAACAAACAAAAAGCATTCCTCAGACAAGAGAAAGTAAGTTCTGGCTTGTGAAAGAACAAACACAAACTTCACAATCCTTGAGCTTTACTCCGTTCCTCGGCCATTCTCTTCTTGATCTCATGTGCCGCATTGAAAATCCCCATCGTTGGTTGGTTATACACAAAGCACTTCTTGTTCTTCGTGTGATGCTGCAACATTACATTAAACCAAAAACCTCTTAGTTTCCACAAACCAAACACACAAAATCATCATAACTGGCGCTTAAAAATAAATTTATTATCATACCTTTAAAGCACAATGCTCGCAGAAGTAGTGCTTGCACTTCGTCACAACAGGATCGACGAAAGCTTCTCTGCAAATGAAGCAAGCAAAGGGCAACACATCTTCATCTTCCTCGCTGTCAGCCTCATCATCATCATCTTCATCTTCAACACCCATAGCTTTATTCCTCTTCCTAATTTTCTCTGCTTCTTCCCACTCTTTCTCTATCTGCCACCCAGGTTTGTAATCTCCACGGTCATGCAGAAACTTACACGAGTCTCCATACCCACAGTACCCAGTTTCTTTGTAGTCCTTGCAGATATCAGGCTGGTAATCGAACCTAGCAGATACTCTGATATGAGCAGAAGGTCTCCGGTATTTGGCTCAAGGAAGGAAGACGAAAGAGGAGGGAGGGTTTACAGGTGAATGACATTCTGCCAGCTGCCACTAAGGACCAACACAAAAACTTCTTAATTAAGAGCATGATTATCCCTATGATCCTTAATGGGTTTCTTAATTATTATTTAAGTATGTAATTGTACACTAGTGGGCTTAAGAACTCTATTAAGAAACTATTCGATTTTGTTCCTTCAACGGTGGTTTCCTAATTAATGATTCTTAAAAAAAAATTTACAAAATTTATCAAATTGTTTGGTGATCAAATTTAATATAGAGAAACCGAAACATGAAAGTGAAACTTTGTGATGATTTATTACACGAGTAATGACCAAACATGCGTCATTCCATTAGACAGCAACATCACACAAGACGAGAACAGAAAACATGCCACATTCCATTACACAACAACATCACACAAGAAACTTAAACAGAGCAAGAACAAATATTCTTCGTAAACTTAAACTGGTGTTCTTATTAAACTTAAACAGAGATGGTAACTCCATTACACAACACCATCACACATTAAAAGAGAACAAGAACATGACACTTGACCCTAAAACACAACAACAAGAACAAGCGACACAATTTAAATGAAAACATAGCAGTCGTTTTTAACAAGAACACGCCATTTAGCCAACATTTCTGAAATCAGCTTCTTCTTTAGAGCTTCTTGAAGAAGAAGAGTGTTTACCTCAATGGGAACCTGTTGTAGAGAATGCTCAAAGCATCAAGGGAGATGTCATTCTTTGAGTAGAGTTTCGCTTTCTCTCCGATAGTAACAAAATTCCCGGCCTTTATCAGTACCTGCAAGGAAACAAAAGTTAAATCAAGTATGGTAAACAAACAAAGCGATTCATAAACATTACACATTCAAAGAGTTACACATTCAAAGCGGTTCATCTTCACATTCAAAGAGTTTGACATTGTATCTCTTCGCTCACTGTCCTCTGAGTTTCTACAAAAGCAATCATTCAAAACAAAATTCATCACTATCTAACAGAGAGTAAAGACAAACCCATCCAAAGTTATTCCATATCTATCTAACAGAGAGTAAAGACATGGATTCTAATCTCGGAGTTTACCACAGATAACAAAGAAAAGCATTCAACATTATGAGATATATACACACAACCAAAACCAGGAGAGAGAGAGAGGGGACAAACCAGGCCGCATATTATCTCGTCTTCGCCATTATCAGGGAGCGGAACGAATCAAATCGAAACCCAACAAATTGATCTCTGTAGCACTGTCGATACAGATGGAGTCACAGAGTTCAGAGCCTTCTTCTCACGGAGAACACGGAGGAGACGTCAAGAGAGCCCTCATCTGTTGTCGCTTTGGTTCCTTCTCTGAAGGAGAAAACAAGAAGCTGTGAGAAAACGAAAGAAAGAAAAAAGAAAAAAAAAAGGAAAAATAATTAGAAAACTTCTGCTGCTGACACCTGTTTTAAGAAACACGCTTACAATCGGTAAGCAAAGTTATCCACTAAGAGCATGATTAACGCAGCACCTTAGTGCGATCCTTAGAGCATAAAGTGATTTAATTTAAATGAAAAATAAAAAGAAGTGCAATTATCGATCCGTAATAGCTATCTTTCTTCACCGATTATTGGGGGGATTTTATTTCTTTTTCTCTTCTCTCTCTCTCGTGTCTGGTCTTCTCGACGTCTCCGTGAAAAGGGAAGCGTCGAAACCGACGATCGATCCAACCCACCACCCTCTTCGCGTGAATCGCACACAGGTTCGTGTCCTCGAACAGCCCGACGAGGTAAGCCTCCGCCGCTTCCTGAAGAGCCGCGACGGCGCTGCTCTGGAACCTCATAGCCGTATCGGTGGTGAACGCAGCGGTGGTGAAGACCCGTATCATTAAGGTAAGCCCCATCCATCGTCGGTTCAATATTTGAAACATCTCTTCTTCTGATTAATTAAGCTCCACTGGATATTATATGTAGGATTTGAGAGGGTATATCTATTACGGTTTTCAGTTTTGTGGGTTATTGTAAAGCTTTGGTCTTTGATCGAAATTGGTAGGCTTCTTACATGTTTAGTGGGTTTTGTCTGATTGTGTAGTTACAAAGTCATGAGGATACAGAGCCGAAGTTAGTTACACAATCATTGTTCTGTTATGTTTATGTTTCAATGATAAACGATGAGAACACGATGTGTTGATTGTGTAATGTCTTTATGTCTTTATGTGTCACGGGTGGAGCATTACGAGTTGTTCTGTTGTTTTGTTCTTTTCTTGTGTCAAGTCTTATGTGTTTAGGGTGAGATTGGTCTCAAGTGAGTAAACAATACTAAAAATGGGTTGTACAGAGGTATTTATTAGATTTCGGAATGAGATTACAAAGGTGGAGAAAAAGGAAACAAAGTCGGAGCTCGGAGAGCTTTGGCCGGAAAAGTACAACAAGCGGAGAGATAACTCGTACGGACTAAAACCCTAATCTCGCCGCTCAGTGTGTGTCTAAGTGTCGATCCCCCTCTCCTTTGCTCTCTCCCTTCCTTTTATACTCCCTGTTCGGAGACTTGACCTAGTCCCCAATTGTTTTGGGCCTTATCGGCCTGTCGGGCTTGATGCCTCACTGCAGGTTGTCTCGAGTGAGCCGTCAAGCCAACTGATCGCTGGTAGCTCCCTGCTCGGCTAAAAGTAGTCCACAGTCAAGCCGTGAATGCCGATTTGCGGCTTCTCGGCTCCGAGCTGACTTGCTTGTTCGGTTGGGCCTTTGTTCGATGGGCTTTGAGGATGGGTACAATCCATCCCCAACAGTAAGTCCCCCCCCAGTTTATTGATTGATCGTGAGTGATCATCAATGAATTTGGAAGTTTTAGCTTAGAGAACAAAGGGAATTGCCGAACATCTGACATGTAATGCCATGAGTCCTCGTCGGAAGCTGCTAGAAAGAGGGTTGATCGGTGGGATAATGAACCGGCGAAACCAGGAATTCGTTTGACAAATCGAACCGAGGATTTGATCCGAGATGGTTGACGGGTTTTGGGAATTATGACCGAGAAAGCGAACCGGCGCGATTGCGCGATACGCGCAAACAGTAACCAGGCCTTTTTAGGCGTAATAATGATGCCTTGGTCCGAGAGCCCGCTTCTTCTTATAAATAGCGCTCCCCCTTTTCCTATTTCCTCATTTTGCTCCGCATCGCTCAGGTACTTTCTCTCTCTACTCTTTTTCTCTCTCTAGATCTGCTCTTTAAGCTTTTGGTTGTTCGAGATGTCGTCAAAGCGATTGTCCCGAGCTGAAAAAGGGAAACAGGTGACTTCTGCTCGGACTTCTTCTGAAGAGCCGGCCGAGGAAATCCGTCATGAGGTTAAGATGGATACCCGGAAGATGGATCTGTCTCAACGCTTACTCGCTGCTGACGCGGAGGTCCAGTTCCGGGAAGATGACGATGGCCAAGAGGCTGTTGATACGACGATGGTCCCAAGGAGTTTTTATCCCGGGAACCTGTTTTCAGACGAGGGTCCCTTAGAGAAAAGGAGGGTCCGTCCGTCCGTAGTCGAGGGTCAGGATTGGGGGAACGTCGAGGAGACCCGATCAACGACCAAATCTGTGGAGGCGCTTCTTCGGAATCTGAGCGCAGTTGGAGTGACCTTCATCATTCCGAGGAAGGATCAAAGACCTTGGTCTCCTCCGAGAGGGTACCAGTGCGTGTACGAGTCGTATTTTGAGAAAGATACGAAGCTGTGGTTTCCGATTCCTCGGATCGTCACAGCGTACGCATTTAGGAGGAATGTGGCGTTAAGCCAACTGATTAACAGGTCGGTTCGTCTGATGGTCGCGCTCTCCGTTATGGCGGCTGAGGTTGGTTCGCCGCTGAGTGTGAGGTCGTTCGAAGAATTAACCTCGGTCTCGATTTCTCCGGATGGCATCGTCTCAACGAGGCAACGACCAAGCTACAACGTGGTTGATGGATGCCCGACCAAAACTACGAATTGGCAGAGATTTTACTTCTATGTAAAATCCAATAGGTCGGCATTCGAGGAGCCTCCGAGCTCCAGATACCGCGTCCTCTGGAACGCGGATATGGGTATAATCACCGAACTCATTAAGATTTATTTCCTAGATGCCTCTGACCTTATTTTTATTTCGTTCTTTTGTTGATGTGCAGTCGTTCATCCGAATCTCTCTACTTACTCGGAAGATTGGAGGGGTCCTGCTCGAACGGTTGCGCTACTAAAGCAAGACCATTGGAAGAAATTCACCTGGGGAAGGATTCAGAGATCAATCGATCGGGTCGCTAGCCGTGAGTTCTCCTCTTCTCGGATTCTTCTTATTATATATCTTTCGGGAATTATTTATTGATCTTGTTTTTTTCTTCGCAGAGGATTGGATAACAGACTCTGTTCCATACATCAACAACCCGGTGGACAAGCGGTTGTCTCTATTCACTCCTCCCAAACAAAAGGAGATAAACCGAGCTCGCAAGATGAAAGAACTTCCCGACCTTTCCAAGATCGTAGCAGCTCGGACGAGTGCCAAGAAGGCGAAGCCCGGAGGTGGGGCTAAGTCAACCGAAGTGCGAGATGTCGCTGCCTCTGCTGGGACCGCGAGGATTTCGTCTGGTGGGAAGAAGGCTTCCAAGAAGAAGAAACCGTCGGCTCCCTCGGGAAGGCCCGAGCATTGAACATTGCTATCCCAGACGACGAAGATCCTTCTCCAGAGGAAGTCTCGCTGAAGAAAAGGGGAAAGAAGTCCGGTGGAACGACCCGTGCATCCTCTGTCAGTGAGGACGAGCTTCAGGTCCTTGACCCAAGGGCTTCGTCGGAGGTTCTGGGTTCTGAGGGCTTAGACAATTTAACGTTGGCCGATAGGGCCAGGGAGCTGAGAAAACGATCAAGTGCGAAGGATCCACTTGAGTCTCCGATCAACGAGAATGCGTCTGGCGGGGGGTCAGGAAGTCCAGCTTCTCCCGGAGGGGAACGAGACTTGACTGGAAGATCGGAGGCTCGGGTTGCTGATCGCCTTGGAGGGTCCTCATCCGATAAGTTCCATTTTGAATTCAATCGGGAACTGCCTCTGTCCTTCTATCCCGAAGATTGTGGTCGATTGATGCTATCGCTCAAGGGCGGTCCCGATTTGATGCCTAGCGCTAAAGACTTGATCTTCAGGAACGAGTACGAGCAAGCCTCCAGTTCCTCAGTGAAGGTAATCTTTCCTTCGTTCTTCTCTAACTTTATTTTGCTCGGATTTGTATATATATATTTTTTGTAATCTTTTGATTCCCGAGCAGAATCACTGCGACTGGAACTTACTCGTGGACAAGTACAACTCCGCTCTAAGGGAAGCTCGGGAGCAGCTCCGTAAGAACGAAGAGGAGAAGAAGCGGGTTGAGCTGAAGAATAAGGAAGCACTTCAGGCAGTTATTCGTCAGAAGGAGGAGGCTGTTGCCCACGCTAAGGAGCTTAAGAGGCAGTGCGACCTGACGAGGACCTCCGACTTGGAGGAGCTTGAGATGTGCAAGGGCTCCATAAAGGACTTGGAGACCGTCGTGGACAAGCTCCAAAAAGAGAACGCCGAGCTCATTAAATCCAGGGACTCCGTGCTGCTAAGGCATTCTGAAGACGTTGCTCGTCTCCGATCATCTCGCAAGTATGAGGTCACCCACGAGAGGATTCGGGTGATGATTGCTATGATTGCTAAGGCTGCGAAGTGCTTCCACCAGATCCAACTTCGCGAGACTCAGAGAGACGCGTATGATGATGCTCGGTGTCTGTATAGCCAAGCCTACGGGACGAGGAAATGCCTCGAGCAGGTTAGGGACTCGGGAATTGACGTTCCCCAAGAGACCATTAATACGTACGCCGAGCAAGAGGAGCATTTTAAAGCTAAAGCAACTCGTCTAGAGGTGAAGGAGATCCCCGAAGACTTCCTGCGCCTTTCTCCTCTGAAGCTGGATTCTCAGTTCCTTGTTGAAGATGTCTGGAGAGCAGTTAATCCTTACGGGTCGAACATTCATTCGATCGACTCGGAAGCTGCTGGAGCCTTAAGGACCCCTCGTGTTGAGAGGGTTCCTCGTGCGGAGGATCTCCCTGATGGTCGTATTCCCTCGATCGGATCTTCGAGTCAGCATCCTGATCAAGACCCTGCTCTCGAGACTCAAGTTCCTCCGGAGGCGGTTCCTCAAATCGATCAAGCGGAGAAGCCCACGATCGTCATTACCGACTCTCCTTCCAGGGCTGCGCTTAAGGCCGCTGGTCTGACGGGCTCTAGTTCCGATGGTCCTGAGGTGAGGCCGGAGGTTGAAGGCGAGAATCCGGCGGGCGATCCCGCGCCTTTGCTCGTTCAGGTTCAGGGAGTAGATCCTGAGGCGTCAAATCGACCGTTCGGACGTGTTTCAGGTCCTGAAGTGAGAGACGGTGGGAACAAGGATTCGGCTCCAG